>PVIJ01005499.1:0-102888 GCA_004024925.1 Scalopus aquaticus
ATATATATATATATATATATATATATATATATATATATATATATATATATGTATAAAGCCAAGCTGGGCAGAATGCTTGCTCCTTGGGAGTCTGGACAGCATTGGTTCAGATAAGCAGAAAGCCATCACGCATCTGATATCAGGAGAAGTTCTTCCTGTTGACAACACCTTCAGAGATAGGATCTGAGAAACCTGAGTCAGAAAAATCGCTTTCATTCTGGTTCTGTCACTAGACTTCTGGGCTTGTTTGAATACAACATGATTTACCTTTGGAAACTCAGACTGGTCACAAATATCCAAACTAAAAGTCATGGAATCTATAACCAAAGTCAAAATTTGAAGGGTAACTTACACCGTGCTTTCATTTCTTGGTTTGGGGCTAAAGTGAGTAAACCCAGTAACTATTTTATTTGTTTTACTTCCCATCTGTCATCACCTGTGAGAGAAATACTATGGGTAAAACATAGATACAGCCTCAGGCATATCTCAGTAAACAGAAAAACCTCCAGTGATCATTGTTCAGAATGGTGTATGTAAGAAAAGCAGGCCTGTGGTGGTTTCCTGTTCTGAGCTAAATACCGTGCAAGCATTATCTCATGTAATTCTCCCAACACCTTTCTCAAGTGCATAAGCCTTTTCAGAGTTGGATCCTGAGTGAGACTAGGTCATTTACACAAGGTCTCAAATCTGGCAGGTGCTTTAAGGGAGATATGATTTCACATTTGACTCCAGAGACCTAAAAGAAGCTCTTAACCATTATAGTACTTCCCCCATTTCAGCTATATTTTGGACACTTCAAAAAGAAAAGTTTTTTGATTGCTTTATTTTCATCCCTCAAATGATTGATTCAATTCTTTACTCCTGAGGTCAGGGATAGAATCAGAGTATCCATTTAGTGTCCACCCAAGCCCTTGTGCCACCCAAATAGGGCACCTCTGATGGGTTACACATGTGCTAGATATTTATCTTCTCAGACCTTAGCACTGAGTTCAAGATTGAGGATCCCAGGTGCTCCCAGGATGGCTGCATCACCCACGAGCAACCTTATCCTCATGCCTGCCTGCAACACAGTTTGGTTATTTTCTGTATTTTCTATAAGCTGACTTTTTCAGCTAGAAGTCACTCCCAAGACAACCTGTTAATACAGGATATGTGTTAGTAAGTTGCTAAGATGATGTGATTTATGCCTTGACTAATTTCTCATAACCAACTGCCTTTCTTATTTCAAGCAAAAGTCTGGTATATAGCATTAGGCCTCTACTTGGGTAATGTTTTCGTTTTGCCCAGGTACACACTTGTAAAATAAATTTTAAAAATTAGGTTTCTCCTCCCACAAAACGTCTTCAATACTCTGATAAGGCCAGAATGACATTATTCCATGATAAATTCCACTCTCTCAACATACTCTCAAGAGATGAACTTGGTAGAGAAGCAATTCATCAATATTGAAAGAATGATTATTAACTTAGGAAATATGGCTGGTTTGAACCTGTCCATTAAACAATTCCTTTTACCTGAATAGAGAGTAAGTGCAAAAAGATGACAAAATTGAGTTGGTCAATGGAAAAACCCAAGTCAGAGATGGAAATATAGCCTTAAACTGAAAAATTGCAGAAGCAATTAGTTCCGCCTCTTCTCTTAGGTTCTGGATATGTATTTGGTTTTCTGAGTTCAGATGTCTCTGCAACAGTCCCCTTGGAAATCTGCATTCTTTCTTTAACAGAAAGGGGGCATATAATGATGTGAGGTGAAGGCTGAGTCATTCCCAGGGGAACAGAGTGACAGTAATGCCTCAAGGTTATCACCTCTCTAATTCATCGCAGGTAATGTGGTTCCTGTTTGCTGACATGCTCAGAAATGAAGAGGATACAGGCATCTGGCACCCAACCCTTCACTTTGCAATTTTTGATTATCATCAATCAGTCTTTAAGGTGAATTTGCCACTGGAAAATTTGGTGCAATCTTTGGCTTTAAATTCAATAAACTGTCAATGATGTCAGCCATCAATTCCAGTTCTAGTGCTTACTAGATACCAGGTAGTCTCCTAATGCCATTTACATGCATTACTTCACTTAATTCTGTTACCAAGCCTATAAAGTAGGTATGCATTTTAATTTTATGATAACTGTGTTTTCCCTGGGTCATAGAAACAGAAGTGGTTGAGCTGAGAGTCAGGTCCATGTCTATCTGACACCAATCTGCCTGTAAAGAAACCACTGGACTCAAAGTTGAACATGCTGAGTCCCTCATTGACCCAGGGTTCTGATCGCTGCAGTTTCTCTTCTTCCAGCTGTGTCTGACAGAAAAAGTGGAACTACAGCATTCAAAATAAGTGAGCCACATTCAACTGCTATGCCATTTCACTTTTTGTATTTGAACCGTTTAAAAAAAATAGCAAGACATACTCTTCCTGGGCAGAAATGGCTTGTACAGAATGGGAGGGAGGATTTGAGGGTTTCAGGACATGGACTGAAAGGCCATCACACGCCTTTCAGCAGAGGCACGCTTGCTAATCTGCGGCATGTCAGAGCCTGAACACCACGTGCGATGTGCCTATCACTTTACTGAAAAGAATCCCACATGCCCAGCCCTGTAAGTGCTGCGAACTCCCTGCAGCCAGCTGAGCTGGGTGCCAGCCCCCAGACAAGGCAACTTCTAGCAAGGAAGAAGGTGACAGAAGGACAACGGCGTGATCAGGCACTGGCAGTCTATCTCTGCGAGATTTGAGATGGTCACGTAGTTATGAATGGAATCCACAAAATGTGGGCCTCTTTCACGTTCATTCCTCATAATGCTTGATGACATTTGCCACTGAGCAGACATCCTCAATCAATGTTATGATTGTGATAAAGATTTACATAACGGCATGTATTTTGTTCCTGCTATGAAAATAGGCATAATATAAATGATGTTTTGAAAGGATGTTTGACTTTAGTCATTGATACCTCCTAAAAATGGCTCATAAAAGATTAGTGCTAGGAGGAATAGCAGAGACCACAGACACTCCAACTCCCTCATTTATGGACAAGAAAAAAGGGTCTAACAATAGAGACATGCTCAAGGTCATATATGCTCATTTAATGTGAATGCTGTATAAATATAAATTTTAAAGATGTTTTGAAAGGTTAGAGCTTGTTTTTAGGAGATCTTTTTTTTGGAGATAGGATCAAATGTCTGAGTGAGGTCCTTTAGTTAAGATTTTTTTTCACTCCAGTCCAGGATGTGTTATGAAGAGTAAATGATGTGTGCTCTGCGGACATTTCCTATGCACTGATACACATCAACAAATATTAACTATATTTTTACTATTATTTCTAAGAGTGGTTTGAATTTCCAAATATTTCCTGTCATACCCCTAGTTGTAAAACATTTTTAAGCATTCTTACCTCAAAGTATATTTATACCTATATTTATATGGAAATAGTATAATGCACTACTCTAAGCATTGTTTATATTATAAAAATACATGAAAGAGAATAAAAAGGATGAAATTAAAATTTAAATATACCTGCATGCATGAAGTTCATTTGTCTAGTCTGCTACTTTTTGTATGTTTAAATTTTTCCATAATAAAAAACAAATGGAAGAAAAATATTTAAAATATCATCTGTTTCTACTCTTTATGAATTATCTTCTGAAAAGATCAAGGTTGACTCCTTAGAAAATTTTTCTGCCTTGAAGATGAGGAGCTGAACTAACTGCCCTAAACAAATTCTCTGACTCCCTAATAGGGCACTTTCATAAGAACTCAAAGACAACCATGCTCTCCATTTGCCAGGGAGCGTGGTGTGGCAGCAGAGAGGCAGGTCAGCACCCGTCAACACTTCTGAGAGTGGAGTTTGCAAGAGCAGAGGAAAGTCACGCTGACCTGTGCACCGTGACCTGGGGACTGAGCAGCAGATGTGCTTTGAACTCTTCCATCATTTCAATCCCCATCTTTCCTGACGTAATCAACATGTTGCACTGATTTTTCTAAAGTCAGCCACCTCTGACTGGGTATAAGTGATGCTAAATGGTATTACAAAAAGGCTATTGTGGCATTTATTTTCATCTGATCCTTTGCACAGGGATTGACATGTTTCACAGAAGAATAAAAACAAAGCAAAAACTCTCCCATCAACACACAGATAGAATAATGGGACTCCATAAAGTACCCGGCAGCAGAACAAAAGATGTAGTTTATGGAAGGAATATAGACAAGCTGGTGGACTTCAGTATTACACACAAGAGTTTGCAGATGGTCTGGGGAGCAGGAAATCAGCAGATAAGCAATTAACTGCATTTTTTTTAAAGATTTATTTTTTATTTATACATACAAGCTGGGGTACAGGCCAGAGGCGTGGGGCGGAGAGAGGGTTCACCAGAGACAGAGCGGGTAGCAGAACAGGCAGATCAGAAATACACTGCTGAGGGGAGCAGCGGGCAAGGCAGGAGAGGTCTGCCGCGCCATGTGGGATTCTCCCTGGCCGGGCGTCAAACTCGCCTCGTCGCTGCCGACAGCTCCACAGCGCAGCGCTTAACCGCTGCACCACTGGGGAGGCCCAATTAACTGCATTTTTTAAGGACAAAATAACTCTTAAAAATATGGTATCTAAAGCAGAGAGCAAATACGCCCACTGACATGCGATCAGGGTCCAGGGGACCAAGAGCAGAGGCAGGGCAGGCTAGTTCAGATGTTCCCTATACTCCGTTGGCTGAGGAGGACCACCTGGTCTTAGTTTAGGAGGAACTGGTGCCTGACACTAGCATCAGTATGTCTTTCAGAGTCAGTATTCCCAAGTTTGGATCAACAGCATTATATTTTTTTTTAATAGATGATGGTTTCAGTCATTTTTACTATATTGTTCTATATAGTCATAAAATTCTAAGTTCTTTATAGGCTTTTTTTTCTATGGCTAGATTTGGCACACTCTACCTGGGCGCGACAATCATATTTCTAGTAGCCAGAGTGGGAAGACCACTACAAATGGAATATGATGCCATTTCCCATTTATCTGCATATCCCAGTACCTAGCACAGTGCCTGGCATAAAGCAGATGTTCAGTGGTGGATGGGAGTTTGAGCTGGTCACCCCAGTTCTGGCATCTTCTCTGTTCTGCTGAAACTTTTCCACTTCTGGCATGAGTGCTTAGCCACTCCTGAAGCAATCTGAGTTATTTTTAGTACTTCATGTTCTTGCTTCATTTGGAGTGATGTCCTCTCCTCTCCTCTTTTGTCCTCTCTTGCTCAGGATTCATCTCCTCCTGGAATCCAGACTGTTGGTTGCCATAATTTGTATTCCTGTTCTTCAGGTATAGTAAGTGGGCAGCACCACAAAGCCCCAACTGGTATTTCCCTTTAGCTGCTCTCTTACTGTTCCAATTGCAGCTATATTGTACCAGTGAGGCACTGTGGAATACACAGCTTGGGAGCCAGAAACCATGGGTTTTATTCTCAGTTCTTCCTTTAATCAGCTATTCAGCCAGGAGCAAATCATGTTCCTTTTCATCAAACAACAGGATTTTAGTTTTAAAATTTTACAAATGCAACTATATAACTTTTCAAGGGTAGGACCATGTCTTTCATTGATTTTGTGATTCATCATGCATTTGAGAGATGCTCCACAAAAATTCTGATTGCAACGAACTAAAAATGAACTTCTGATTCTTAATTTGTAAGTTCTTAATTTCAAAGGTTTAATACTGTCAGAGCTACAGGCTTTTTTGGAGCACTGTAAACAAGTAAACCAGTATGAGGAGGAGGCAGGACACTGGCCGGAGCTGGGTCACCCTCCTGCCATTTCCTACCTCGTTCAGGTATTCACGTCCTTGACCTCAGCCTCTTCACTTCTAAAGCTGGTCATTAGGAGGTGACAACTACTCTCACTTTAATTTCCCCAAAGCAGCACAAACTTTCAATTTTATTCTCCCAGATCTTGTCTAGCCTACCTCCCTTTCTAAAATCAGGAGTCCTTTCAGTGATGCAGGACAAATGTCGCCCATGGAGATGAATGTATGGTATGTGCTTAGAGACACCAGGACCCAGGGCCCTGGGGAAATTGAAGAGAGACAGGAAATTCAAGGAAACCACTGAAAGGGGGCAGGAGGTAGAGATTCTGGGAGGGGAAGGGGCAGGAGCACAACCCGGCTGCTCATTTAGTTCTTGGGCAGGCTCGGTTGAGACATGTTGTTCTGGCAGCTAAGAGGAAGGTGACAAGAAACCTGAGAACATGGAACTTAATTAACTAAAGCTTTCAGAGACACCTCAAATCGCCTCATGTTTTCTTCCAGTGTTGATTACACAGCTTAACACTTAGAGTCCTGGACTGTGTGCTTCACTTGTGTCTAACCAGAAGAGAATCAGGAAAACTAGATTCTTTACCCTTGAAACCTACATGTGCTTATGGGTCAAATCCACATAGGATGATAACATGGAACTTGAATAATAAAAAAAAGTTATTAAGAAAACATGGTGTGAGATGTATATTGCATTTGGTACTTTCTGTGTGGTAGGCAGTGTGTAGCCATCTCTTAATGAAGCCTCAATTCTTTGCAAATTCATTAACCAACACAAGCATTCACACATTGACTCAATGGATACTGTCATCCGTACCCATAGTGCGTCAGTTACACTGCTAAGCACAAGGGAGACCAACATGAAAAAAACATAGTTGGTCCTGGAGGCTCTTGCAGCCCAAAGAGAAGGCAGCACAGACAGACAGTTATGATGCATTATGATGAAACTCACAACAGTGACATCAGTCTCCAGTGCAACCCTCATCATTCATAGGGCAGGAAAGGTGTCATGGCAACTGTCCCAGTTTATAGGTAATTTATTTGTGTGGCTACTTTGTTCTATCTTTCCGATTAAAATGTAAACTCTCTATGAATAGGGATCTTGTGTGTTATGTCCATTCCTGTATACCTCACATAGTAAGTGCTCAATAGTATGTATTAAATGAATGAGTGAATTCACCTATATGGAATTCAGTTGTTGACTAAGGCAGGCAACGGCCATGGCTATGTTAGTGTATTGCACTAACCAGATAGTTTCAAACACTGGAATCAAATGCACTAAAATTCTAAATTTAAAATTATAGGAGACAAGTGTCTACAGTTGTCCAAGGGATATATCTAGGTAACATTACATAGATAACATATTCCTTTGGATAATGTGTATTTTCTTTTTCTCAAAAGGAATGGTCAAAATAGAAGCTTGGAATAGACACCTAAGGAAGAGAGGCGACCGTGACACAGAGAGAAAGTTTGCTCTAAGCCAGACACCTGTTGCCCTGACCAGCTGCCTGGCTGACACAGTTCAGGGAAGTGGGTTGTACATTCTGAGAGAGGAAGGAAGTCTTTACAGTTCTCAACCTTCCCCCAAGGAAAGTCTTATTGGGCACCAAGTTCATTCACAGCAGGTTTTCACATTTCTCTGGAAGCTCCCTTGCGCACCCACCTCCTGCCTGCCCCCTGGGGTTGGGGCTGCTGAGTGGGAGTTTAGTGATGCCCACAGCTCTCCTGCTCTGGCACGGGGAGGGCCACTGAGCCAGCATGACTGTGGTCACAGTCCCTACGTCAACAGGTGCACTCAGTCTAGAAAAGTTCCTGGCCTGGGCACGGCAGGATGAGGGAAGTTGAGGCTGCCAATAGAGAGGCTTTAGCAAGTGTGTCTCTCAGCAACTCTATGCTTAGCACTTCCACAGAGTAATGCAGAACGGAGCTTCTCCTCTACCTCAGCTAAAGGCTGAGGCAGCTCCACTGCCTACAGGGCACACAGCTTGCACCATAGGCTGGAGCCTAAAACCCATCTCCTCTCCTAAAGGTACCCCCAAGCAAGAGAAGCTGGGAGGCCAGGAGCCCTGGGTGGGGAGATCACTCCTACTAATTATACCAGGGTCTGACATTTCTACTTAGTTCTGACATAGAGTAAAGAGAGCAAGGGGCCAAGTATTGAGGGAGAAAATCATGGTCAAAACCAAAAACCAGTGATTCTATAGAGGTTTATGGAAAGTCTATAGTTCTGCAGTTCTTGCTGGTAGTGGCAGTGGTGGTGGGGTGGGGGGTACTTGAAGTCTGGGGCATGGGCAGCTTGAGCACAAGCCCCACGGGAGCCAATATAATTTCTCCTTCCTTGTTGCAGAGGGAAAATATGGGAAGACTGTGGGTTCTAATACCCTTCACACCTGGAGCATATGAATTCTCTCTCCCATAGAGCAAAGAGATAAATTCTACTTCATTATAGCACAGAAACGTCTATATGTGAGAAAAGCCTTCTTTGTTAGAGGTGACTGTCAATAAGTCTGAGTCAGTGGCTAGATATAGAAATAGGATGGGGATATTAAAGACAACTTTAGAAATCTAAGACTATAAAAATCAAATTTAAGTCCTTTAAAATTTCTCATGCTTTGCTTTTCACGATCCCTCACAATTGAGACTTAACTATTTGTTCAAAAAATATGAACATTTTAAAACCTACATTGGGTGATTATATGCGATTATATAAAACCAGACATTAATGAAGTTGGAGCAGCACTATCCTGGTAACATTTCACCCAAAACCTTTGAGAAAATAATTCTGTGTCTTGTGATATATAAAAGTGACTGTAAACATTATGATCTTCAAACAATGTTCAAATGTCCCATAGCTTTCAACTCTATCACTACTTCAGCAGTATTCTGAGTAAGAAATTCTGGATGGCCTTCTTATTGTAAATAGCTAACAATGCTACTTAGAACTTACTAATAGCATTTTGAAAATATAGGAGGGAAGGAGGGCATGATGGAGGGGGAGGGAGGAATACAGGGAGGAAGGTAGAGCAAGAGAGAGAAGAAAGAGTGAATGAAACCAGAGTGATAGATGTGTAACAGAAACAAAATCTCTTATAGTGATGAGATCTGCTGACTTTAGGACCTTAGCATCTGGAATTTAATGACCAGGTGGAAGAATAAGAGACAAGGACTGTCTCACATAAAGTGTGAAGGAAGAACAGAGACCTCCACAAACCCTGCACTTGTGAAGGGTTATAGCCATGATGAACAGATAGCTTAAAAAGTCTGTTTCCTAGAGAAAGACAAGAAAACTTATCCGTGGAAGGTATTGGCTGGGGGTAAAGAAAGAAATCTCTGGAAAGCAATAACTACAACTCTGTCTCTTCACAGATTCTGGATACTATCATATATTTGCATGGTTGAGGAAATTCAATAAATTAAAATATTTCTGGGTCAGGGTGTTCCAAGATGCTTGGAAATAGATAACCCAAGTTTCCTTTCGAGGAATGCACTCAGCCAGGGTCTTTCAGAATGTGTACAGATAAAAAGCCAACTATGAGCTCGTTTTCACATTTTCAAGAAAAAAAAAATGATCACACCAAGATGGTAGAGTGAGTCCCCAACACCCAGCTCCCATTCCACGCCCTCCAAACATCAATCCAGGAATGAAGACAGTTCAACACAGTGGAGGGAAAAAAAAACCCTGAGATAACCACACAAAAAGTGCAAAAAGTGTGAGAAGAAGAGTTTCATTTGCTGCATCATCACATCCCCTCAGCCAGCCCTGCTCAGTGCCCAGAGGGAACTCCCAGGTAAAGATAATTCCCCTCTCTGGTAAAAACAGCAATCTTCTGAGTTTCACCCCACTCAGAGATAGTCAGACCACTATGAAGCAGGACTAAGGGCAGAGGACATTAGTATCAGTCATGCAGAGTGATTCACTGTGATTTTCAGTGGCTTGTTCTAGAGAGAAAGCCTCCAGCAGACTTTGCCATTGAGGATTTCTAGCCTCTGTGGATGCTGTACAGCTCGCTAGCTTTCATCACTGAGGACTCCACTGCAGTCCCCAGTAGCTTTTACCACTGAGGGGATGGCCAGACACAGTTATCTCAGTCACCTGTAGGTTCTCCTCACAGGTTTTCAGACTACAGGTATGAGCTATCCAAGTCTCTCCAGACTCCTGTCTTATACTTCTGCCTGAGTCCAGCATCCATAATGGTAGCAGCCTTCTGCAGGCCTCTCTGAATATGTGCATATAAGATGCCAACCTAGCCCCCTGCAGACAACTCCCAATGCTGTGTATGCAACTGTGTCTAGCCCCTGCAGCTGTACAAGTACACACCAGTAGCCAAGGCCCCCACAACACCACGACTGTTTATGGACCTGGAACTGGCCTTGCACCACAAGGTCTGCTTGTACCACAGTGTGTGCCTGCAGCTCATCACTGCTATGCACCTGTATACTCCTGCCATTGACCTCCACTGCCATGCACATGCTCAAGGCGAGTTCCTACAACTGCACAAATGCACACCAGTTGTAAAAGCCCTCACAACTACTCATGGGTCATGATCCAGTCCTGACTTGTCACTGGCCTGCACTCCCATGCAGTCTTCAACTAGACCCTAGATCTATATACCTGCATGCTGTCAGATCAAGCTTCCATTACTGGCCTGCTATGTATGCACCTCAGCTAGTCCCTGCTGTAACATGAGTACATGACAACATTCAGCACTCCTGCAGTTCCTCATGAACCTGCAATCGGTCCCAGACTCTTCAATTGGCCCTGGTCTCACCACTCTGTATGTGTCTGTAGTCAAACCCTGTCATCACACCTGCAACTGGACCCCACAGTCTACTGTGCATAGCACTAGCAATGACCATCACATTCTCCTTCCCTGGTCATTAGCTACTGGATCTGGAGGCACTACTGATGACTCCAATAGCCCTTGCAATCATTGTAGACAGCTACTCCCCTGTTCTGCAGCTCTTGCCAAGGATCATGCAGATGTTGAGCTTGTGGACCCAGCTACCTGAGCTGATAAGAAACCACAAGCTCCAAACCTGGAGTTTCTGCATACACCCACACATGGTGCACATGGTGCCCCACACCATTAGACCCAGGGTCACAGCATGCTACAGTGTGCCCTCACTCACAGTTGAAAGCCTTTCTTTATAAACAAAGGAGACTGTGTCTTCATATGTGTTGTATCTGTGCAAGGCTACAGGAATCATGAAGAATCAAGAAAATGTGACACTAGTGAAGGAATATAGTAAACTTCTAGTGACAGATCTGAAGAAATGGAGACATGAGTTTCCAGACAAAGAATTAAAAAAGATATAGAGATTCTCAGAGAACTACAAAAGAATACAGATAAATAATTCAATGAAATCAGGAAAGCAGTACAAGAACACGATAAGAAGTTCACCAAAGAAATAGAAAACATGAAAAAGAACTAAACAAAAAATTTGGAGCTGAAAAACACAATGAACTGAAGAATTCAAAAGGGAGTTTCAATATAAAACTTGACTAAGTAGAAAAAATAATAGCCAAATGGCTATCATTTGAAATTATCAAGACAGTGATGCAAAATGAAAAAGAAAAAAAATAGTTTACAATACTTTACAGAAACGTCTAAACACTGTGGGACACCAAGAAAGAAATGAGAGTAAGAAAGAACACCTATTTAAAGAAATAATGGGTTAGAACTTCCCAAAGCTGAGAAGAAATTTGGACATCCAAGTTCATGAAGTTCATAGGGCTCAACCCAAATATATCTGATGCAAGACACATTATAATGCAAGTGTCAAAAGTGAAATATAAAGAGAAACATACAAAAGCAGCAAGAGGAAAAAGCTGTTCACTTACAAAGGAACTCCAATGGAGCTACCAGCAGATTTCTCAGCAGAAACCTTGTAGGCCAGAAGAGAGTAAGATGATATATTCAAAGTGCTGGAAGAAAAACAGTCAACAAAGAATAATTCACTGGTTAAACTTGTCCTTCAGCAATGAAGTCAAGACAAAGACTTCCCCTGACAAACCAAAATTGAGGGAGTTCATCACCACTGCACTTACCTTTCAAGATATATGGAAAGGAGTTCTTTAAACTGAAACTAACTAGTAATATGAAAACAAATGAATATATAAAATACACCAGTGAAGGTGAAAATACAGTGAAAATTAGAATATGCCAAGAATGTGATGTGATGGTATATTAATCACTTAACTCTTCTATAAAACTTAAAGGAAAGAAATACATATATATATATATATATATATATATATATATACACAAAAACACACACACAATGTATCTCTTTTTTATTATAGCTCCATTAACAAATTATTGTAGATATATAGATAGATATATATTGTAGATATATATAGATATATATATCCACAATAATTTGTTAATGGAGCTATAATAAAAAAGAGATACATTGTAACATCAAAAATATAAAATGTGTGTATGGAGTAAAAGGGGAGGGCTTTTGTAGGGGATCAAAATTAAGCTGTTCTCAGATTAAAACAGACTGTTATAAGATGTTTTATGTGCATCATGGTAACCACAAAACAAAAATAAACAGTAGATGCACAAGAAATAAAGAGAAGGCAACCAAACATATCACCATGGAAAGTCATCAACTCACACAGGAAGAGAGTAAGAGAAGATTAAAAAAAAAGAAACAATGGAACAGGGAAAAAAATTAGGAAGATTGTACCTATCAATAATTACTTTAAATGTAAATGGATTAAATTGCTCAATCAAAGGCATATAGTGACTGAATGAATAAACAAAACAAGATCCAATTATATACTACTTTTAAGAGACTCACTTCAGCTTTAAGGACACACCTAGATTCAAGGAGATAAACAAAATTAACAAACCTTTCACTAGACTTACCAAGAAAAGAAGAGCGAACCCAAGTAAACAAAATTTAAAAAATGGGAGATCCATTAGAGGAGATATTACAACTGATACTATGGAAGTCAGAAGATCATAAGAGACTATTATGAACAATTATACACCAACAAATTGCACAACATAGAGAAATTAGTAAATTCCTAGAAACATACAATCTACCAAGACTGCTTCATGAAGAAATGGAAAATCTGAACAGATCAATAATGAGCAAGGAGACTGAAATGTTAGTGGGCAGACTGAGAGGTACCCTAGGACCCCCCAAACTAACATGTTCTAAATGCATTCTGTCATCTGCCACATAAAGACAAAACATACACTTAGTACATGAGGTCTTCAACAGAAAAGAGCTTTAATAGAATTAATATGCAATAGAGAGAAGAAAGAATAATGTCCAATAAAACACCCAAAGTTACCCATTCTCTCATCGGTAAATGCCCAGTCAAATAGGGTTAGCCCAAAGTAGGGCCACTGAAGCATGAAAGTTTGCCACAAATCTAAGGCACCTTCTGTAACCATTGCAAAGGGGCAGGAGAGGTCAGGCAAGTCTGTAAGGAAAGGAGCAAAAGTTAAGATAAAGGCTGCCATTGTCAACCTCCCCCCTGGGTCTCTAACCCATATCTCTTCCAAATGTCTCTTTCCATGTCAAGTCCCTGGTGCAAGTATAAGGCCAAGAAGCAAGCATGGCTTCCCCTTCACATGACTCTCTGCTCCACATGCCTCTTCCAAGTCTTGCATCTGTCTTCTCTCCCCTGGTCTTTTTAGCTTCCCCTTACCACTCAGCTCCATCCTTCACGAGATGGGGCTGGGAACATGAAACCTCCCTTTTTTAGATTACACTGTACAGAATTAGTAATAAAAACTTCCCAATAGAGAAAAGCCTAGGCCTGAATGGTTTCATGGGTGGACTTAATTGAACACTTAAAGAATATGAATGCCAATCCTACTCAAAGTCTTCCAGAAAAATGAAAATGAAGAAACACTCCCAAACTGATTTTATGAAGCTGGCATAATCCTGATACTGAAGCTAGATAAAGATACTATATGAAATGAAACCTACACCCCATTATCTCTGATAACTATAGATGCAAAATTTTTCAGCAAAATACAAACATCCTGAATTCAACAACACATTTAAGAAATCAGACACGATGGTGGGATTTATCCTGAGACATAAGAATGGTTCAACATAAACCAATCAATAAATGGAACACAGCACATTAACAGAATGTAGGATAAATATGATTCTTTCAAATGCAGTAAAGGTACTGGGCAAAATTCAACACCCTTTCATGATAAAAGTTCTCAAAAAATTGGGTATACTGAGTTAGTTATTGAGTTAAATATCTAAGTCTAGCAGTTCTATAAGGCATAGTACATCAAACCGAAATGTCAAAGGAAGAAAACAATAAAGACTTGAGCAGAAATTAATGAAGTAATCATTCAGGATTAAAAATGCTAAAGCTGTCTTTGATCAAGGAAAAAAGGAAAATTAAACATAAATAATATCAGGCATGAAAAGGGTACATAACAGTGGACAAAGCAGAAATTTTGAATTGTTACTACAGACTGCTAAGAAAATATATATACATTTTTTTCTTTTTCTAAATTTTATGTGATATATTTTAAAGAGCTCATGTAAATAATTTTTCAGAAAAATATAACTATTAAAGAGATTAAAAAGAAATAGAAAACCCTAATAGTCTTCTAGCCATTGAGCAATTTAAACATAGTTTAAAATTTCCCTGCCAAAAAAAACATAGCAGGTCCTGATTAATTTTTTATCAGAAAGACCTCATAAAATATTCACATAAAAATTTATTCCAGGCTAATATAAACCAGTGTCTGCAACTCAGCCTGCTTTGCTGAAGTGTGGTCATATGGTTCAGTTTTCACCAATAGAATGTGAGGTGTTTATGCCTTTGAAATTTCCCATGTTCTGGTGGCACTCTCTCTCTTGCCCTTTCTGGTAGCTGGAAGGAGTAAGTCACAGAGAACTTCAAAGACTTAGTGGACACTAGAGACATAAAAGGAGTGTGTCCCAGAATAATCATAATGAATAATGCCAGTGAACAAAGAAAAGGTGATTAGACTTTGTATAAATGAAAAATAAACCTTTATTAGATTCAGTTACTAAGATTTGCAGTTTCTACATGATGGGAGGTGTATTACTTATTCTATAGCTTGCAGACTGCCAAACTAGACAAGTAAAAGATAACAGAAAAAAACATGGCAATCTCACTCAGGGTCATAAGTGCAAAATCTTGAAATAAGCAAAAGTAATCAACTCTTTAAGAATCAGATTCCTAGTTCAGCTATCCTGAGTTCAGATAAACAGTTTAAATACTGCCATCTAAATCTGTTTGATATGTCTCAAATGGAAAGCAAAAGCTTAGATAGTGAAAATACAAAAAATAAATGAGGATTCACAGACAAATAATTTACAATTAATGAGACATCAATTAAACTGTTGGCTATAAAATAAAACTTTATTGTACTTTACCCACAGTGTACATCTGGTGACTGTAAATAAAAATAAATACTATTTATAATATAATGCACTAGAGTAAAGAAAATAACAAAAAGTATGTGTGGCTTTGGTAAATTATATTGCTATTCAGGGAATATTCACTCTTCTCCCTGTCTATGGGAGGAGTAGACATTTTTGCACCATATTTGTTGGGTATGACCATGTGACTTGTGCCAGCCAGTTTTTAGTAGACACTTTAAGAGACATCGCAAATTTCTAATAGCCTCTGGTTTTCCATCTCTCTTTCATGAGAGCAGTCAGATAACACACGCTCTTTTAGCTTAGGTCCTACAATGAGAAGACGCTTGGAAAATCCTAAACTTAGCCTAAAGTTTGGACCAAAGCTGACCTCAAAACTAGTGAATGAGAAGTAACTGTTTTTGTCATCACCAATATATTAGGACTATTTGTTAATGCAGAACTATCACTATGAAAGCTGACAAGTGCATGACTTTACAGAGAACATATTAAAGCTTGGTCTGTATAAATCCTCTATCGGACCTAGCATAAGACTATTAGCTCTGCCTGGGGTACATACAAACCAGTCACTGTGTCTAAAGATGGAAGCAATCTGATTGAGCAAATGGAAAATGCTCACTTAACACTGGGGATGGACTATGATTCATAATGTTGGGTTCTGTGATGGACTCCCTACCTAATCCATAAGAATTTTGGAGAAATGTGCCAAAGGAAAAGAGAAAAACAGGATTATAAAACATACAAGGCCAACAAACTTTCAGTTACCACAAACTATTTACATCATTTGAATTTTTCTCTACCAAGTAATTTATTTGAGCCCAGAAAATTTAAGCAAAGATTCTTTTTGGCCTGGGTGTGCCCATGGGAGTTTTCTTAATTATGTTTTAACATTTATTTCTATTTTTCTTAGAAAGATTTTATAAGGGAAAGAGGATTGCAAGATTATAAAAGAGGGAAAGAAACCTAGAGATATATGCTCTCTTTTGAAATTTGGTAATAGGGAATTTTGACTGCTTACATTTTGTTTGTCAATTACTTATATTTAAACTCTAAGTATTCACTAGTCTTCCTCATTTCCTATGAATTTACAAATATAGTAAAATGACTAACCAAAAATATGCTTATAAAATGGCTAATAAATATAGATTTATCATAAAAACAAGGGAAGCAAACTGGTAAATCAGTCGACTCCCTTTGAACTGCTGTCCAACGTGAAAGAAAATGGAAAGAACACATTGCATGTTCCTTACAGTAACCTCAGTTCATCAAGAAAAGATCAACTTTGTATGAAATACAAAAAAACCCCAAAACATTAAATGATAGTTTGACACAAAAGACATGTTGGGAATTGATTTCATTCAGAAGGACTCAGACGAACATACTATGTAGGTCAAGATTAAAGTCCTATTCAAAACCTAGCCCATGAGAGAAATGCTAGGTTAAGGGACCAGCACTGTCTTGCTAAGTACTTTGGCTCTAAGAAGTGTATTGCTCCATCTGGAATGCCCAACAAATGTGTCACCCTGAGTTATAGATGTGGCACAAGAAATTTTTGCTGTTATTATTGCTGTTTTTGTTTCTACATGTTTTGTTGTAGAATGAAATACAAATACAGGAAACTATACACACAGTAGATACATATCTTAACAATTTATAAAACCTATGTCTTTATAAGTATATTTCAAAAAGGAAATATTTGTCAGTCAACCCAGAATGAACTATTGGCCATTCTAAAGGGATAACATGAACTGCCCCACCCCAGATTTGACTTAAATGTTGGAATTAACGATGCCAACATGCTGCAAGAAGTAAAAAAATCACTCCAAGAATGAAGCTTTATGGGGAGAGCACAGAAGGTATCCTAGCAGGTTTGGAAATAGCTTTTTGTAGTTTTAACTTCCTGAGGTTAAGGGCGAGAAGTCATAAGCTCTCATATAGCCTTGCCCAGATGTGGGGTAGAATGGAGAGGGCAGTGGGGGGCCCTGAAAACTGTCAACAGTCAAACATCAAAATTGGAGTTAATCTCTATTACACCTCTCTGTGTCTCAGCTCAACCACTGCTCCTTTGTACTCTACGAAAGTAACTATCACCGTGACTATTACAGAAATCGCTTCCTTTTGTCATGCAACTCCTCATCCTTAGACACCACAGCTAGGTTCACCCACTTAAAAAAAATTGCATGTGTCTTTTAAATCATTTCAAATCTACATACTCTCTTTCCATCTTTTTCTTTTCCTTCAATGATTCTGTTGCAGAGCTAGAGCATTTGACTTGAACAGTTTTCCATTCTCAGGATTTTGTTGACTATATTTTTGGTTTCATATGACCTGTTTCTCTATCCTCCAAATTACCTGTAAATTGGCAGCTAGGTCCAGAGATGGGATGAGACTTGAGTCCATCCCCTTGACAAAACCTGAGATAGGGGGCTTAATGTGTAACAGAGGCTTGGTAGCACTTAGTAGCACATATGTTAGAGGTGGTAGCATGAGAAAGACTTTGGAATTCTGTTTTAAGTCCTTCAGTTTCACCTTGGTCCCTTCTGTGTTCTTTTGCACTAGTATTGATATGCTACAGGTCTATCAGCTCTATGGAGTCACCTGCTTGTAATTTGGAGTTCACACTGATACCTTGCCAAAGTTTTATTGGAGAGGTCAGCCGTGGGTATTGGTTTTGTGATCTAGTTACTCTGTTTTTATTTGGGGATTCAGAAAAATTTAAAAACTTTGCTACTGCTGCCAGCATCTTCTTAAAATTCCTTCTCAAAATCAGTAACTCATGATGTTAAAAATTTAAAACCCAATTTTTAAACCCACTTAAAAATATACAATACCTCAGTTAAAATGAAATGGTATTTATCTGACTCGTTGGAAGCTTCCTGAATGCAACAACTGGAAAAACAATCAGAATGTTTATGCCATCAATATTAAGACCTTCCCTAACACTTTGTATTTTATTTCTTAACACTTTTATATAATATAGAAAATGTAATCTGTTTTTCATCAAGTGCTAACTATATTTCTCCATATCCCCTTGCCCTTTCAGTTTACCTGAGTACAAGCGCTTTACAATGATCACTTTCTCACTGCAAACTGTTTTGTTGAAAGGTTGAATAATACTTTTTAAAGAGATACTCGTATTTACCAGAATAGGTTCGGAGTTCTGGTGTTAGGGAAAATAATATATCCTATTTATTTTTAAAGAAATGTCAGGATGAACAAAAAATATACTTTGGCTAGATAATGGTGGAAAGGTACACCTTTACAAACTTTCCATATTATATATCTGATTCCGCTCACTTAGAATACACAAGACATACAAATCATGCTATTATGTTTGGAGAGGCACGAAGAGTTTGAAATACTGATAAAAATTTGCTCATTTCCTTTGATTTTGCTCTTCCTTTTAAAAAAATATAAAATTAGTGAAGTGACAACACACAAATAAAAACAGCTATATTTTCAACAAGAAAAACAATTTAACTGTCCTTCCAATTTGGCAGGCAGAATAAAGGCTCTTCAAATAAACAAAGATACTGCAAAAATTACTTTTCAGTAGCATCCATTGGACAGGGTCCAGAGAAGCTGACAAATAAGCACTGGGATTTTCTGAGTGCCGCATGATCCCCTGATATCTCCTGAAGATGTACAGAACCTTTCTTTCCAGGTGAGAAGATAATGTATTCATTTCTGAGGGCTACTATAATAAAGCACCAGAACTGGTGGTTTCTTATAACAGAAAATTCTTTCATGGGTCTAGAGGACAGAAGTTCAAACTCAAGGTGTGATCAGGACTGAGACGTCTGGAAGGGGAGAGGTTTCTTCCATACCTCTCTCCCTTCTTCTGGTGGATGGCATTTGTTGGCATGCAGCTACATTACTCTGACATCTGCCTCTTCCACCCTCTGTGTCTCTCCGTATGCTCTCTCACCCTCTTATGTAGGTCTCAGTCCACCAGGCACCGAAGTTAGGGCTCAGTTAATCCAGTATCTCAACTTACGACATCTACAAAGAACCTAATTCCAAACAAGTAATATTCTGAATTTTAATAGCCATGAATCTGAATCTTGTAATATTATTCAACCCACGATATAACTTCAGCTTTCTAGACAGAAATTGAAATATTTAGCCTTTCAAAAGTCTATTAGTGGTAGCTGTGTCTCATTTTAACAAAATGGATAGTACACCATTTCTTTAAAATCTTGCTCTAGTTTTGCTATTACTTTTACTAGGTCATATTTAGTTTCTTCTCATTTTTTTATATTCCTAACCCATTTAAAAGAGGAAAAATAAGTATTCTATTCAAGAACTCTGAATGACACATTAATGAAAATGTAGAGAATACTATTCTCATAGTTTCACTGTTTAACACTACTTTTGCCTTCTGCTATACTCTGGAATGGCTGCCAGTGGCAAATTTTTTTATGGTACCAAGAGAAATGTGGAAATTGGCACATCTCAAGCACTGAGATTGCCTATTTGGACTAGAATTTTAGATATAAGTATTTTGATCTGGGAAAACTTCAAGGAATAATATAGTAGTCTCTTCCTCTTCCTACAAGGTATCTTTGTTAGTAGGGATTTATTTTTGTATTTCCCAAAGCCAAAGATGCTCCAAAATATTGAATTTTTAATTTATTACTCTTCTTCCTGCCACCTGGCAGCATACTCCAAAATAATCAACAAAACACTGCTGTTGAAATAGTTACACAACCATTAGATGAATTGCTAACCACAATTTAGTTTTATACTCAGGTCCTCCAGGCATGATCTTTTTTTTTTTTTTCTGAATGGCTAGAGCTGACTTTTGAGCACTATCATGAAGATAGGGCAGGCATTAGAAATCCTAGGGCTTTAGAAAATTAAGTGAATCTGTGTGTGTAAGAAAAAGTCAAAATCATGAGAACCGACGTGACTATGAGCATTCACAGTCTCTCAAATACTCTACATTCTACAGATCTTCCTGATCCATAGATTTTGTTTTTTGGGGGTCCACCAACCTCTAAGGTGATGAGTCTTAATTTAAATCAGTTAAGAATGGATTCAATTGAATTCAACAGAAAGCCCAAATTAATAGAGGTTAAAGAAAACAGAAGTTTCACCCTCTCCCTCTCACTATGTCTTCTTCACTTTCAGTCTCCTTAATGGAAATTTCTGGAGATGCAGCAGCTCAGGACTGGATGATGCTGGGCACCGTGGCGCCTTCCATCTCTCCATGAGCTATGGAGTGGCCTTGTTCTTCACGGACCAAGGTTATCCTCACCTGTCATTTCACTGTACCCTTCTCAGCCAACAGTGTGAAGGATGGGGAGAGAGGAGAAGAGCCTGCCCCTTTCTTTTAAGGAGACTTTCTAGAACAACATTCAATATAAGCTCTCACATCATTGGATAGAACTTGGTCACATGGTTACATAAAAGTATGAGCCTTGGAGATGTAGTCTGAGCTGATAAAAACATAGGCAATTAGTAGTTTTGTATAATAAGATAAAGAATGCCCAATTAAATTTGATTTTCAGATTAACATTTTTGTATAAGTATACAACATTTGGGGCATACTTATACTAAACATTAATTTTTTTTTCTTTCTGAAAGTCAAGTTTGTCTTGCCAATCTATATTTTTATTTGCTAAATCTGGCAAACCTAGGTAGAAAACAGGGTTTTTCTACTAAAAAAAAGAAGCAAATGGATACTGGTACAAACACTGGTCTCTGATACAGCTCTTTGAAAAGACCTGATGCAATTACATGTCATCCAGCTGTGGGTTAAAAGCTGGGCGCTAGGCAAAGGGACAGGAAAGCAGAGAACCTGACCTCCTGTGATCACCTTTACTGTCTTTGATAATAACTCCATACAAATAAATCTTTACTATTAAAATCTATGATTGGGGCCATCACATAGAATACTTAACTTCTCAAATCTAGTATTTGCTATTGAGACTTTAGAGGACTTCTTACGATTTTCTGCATATACAGTAGGAAGATACTGACCATATAAAAGAAATCTTTTAAAACTGACTTTACATTTCTACAGGTAAAATTGACACATTCTGACTTATACTAGGTCAGATTCATTTTGAGTTTGACAAGATGTGATCATGTTCCTTTCTGAAAGTTCTCTTTTTAAATGTCATAGATTGTGAATGGTAATTAGACTTTATTTTTTAAGCTCATTTAGTTTATCTTGGAATATCATGGGAGCTCCTAGGGACCACTGGTCTTATTTTTGGCGTAGGCTGAACTTCCTAAATACAGAAGCACTTTCTTTAGATCATAAGGTCATCTCTGAATGAACCAGCCTTGGTTCCTGAATGGGTCTTCAGACAACATCCAGACTGGGTGACTCACAGCAGAAAAGGAACATTGTTTTGCTATTTACATTCCATTTGGTGGAAAGCAGTAAGTTACACCTTGAAGACAAAGCTACAATATCCATGCTTTCCTGTCTTCGCATCCAAACCATCACATTTTACCTGATAAAGAAGCATTTATGATGGTAATGTAAAATACATAAATAAAAACAACATTTAAAATAAATAAATATAGCATTTAAATACTTTTTCTTGTTCCTCTGCTTTATCTTTACATCTCTTCTTTAGGCTATCTGCCCCTCTTAGGTCAACAAAGGAATTTTGTAGCAAGCTATAAAATGATAGCATTTTTTCTCTTACAAAAGTAAAGAAGAATGGGGCCTCCCTGGTGGCACAGAGGTTAAGCGCTGGGCTGTGGAGCTGTCGGCAGCACGCGATGCGAGTTCAACACCCAGCCAGGGAGAATCCCACATGGTGCGGCAGACCTCTCCTGCCTCGCCCGCTGCTCCCCTCAGCAGTGTATTTCTGATCTGCCTGTTCTGCTCCCCACTCTGTCTCTGGTGAACCCTCTCACCACCCCACGCCTCTGGCCTGTACCCCAGCTTGTATGTATAAATAAATAAATCTTAAAAAAAAAGTAAAGAAGAATGAAAGAAATATTTGGGATTATTGCTTTTCTTTTCCCTTTGGATTCTGAAACTACTAAATGTTCCCAATTCATTACCAGGCATGAACACTATTCTTTGGGCTGTCCCTAAGTCATGATGAGAAAAAAATATATCCCCAGAATGCAAAATGAGAAGCGACATATTTGTGGCTCAAGCTAGATGAAGGGAAAAGAACAAGACACTCTGTGGAATAAATAAGATACTGCAAAGCTAGGTTTAGTGATTGAATAGTTGCCTAGTTTATATTAAAGCACTTATTTCCATTTACAAAATGATTCCCTTTGTATGGTTCAAGGTTTAATAGGCTGTGCAACTTCCCAACGTTATGCATTTATTTTTAAAAATCTTTACATGTCAAGAAAATTCAGGTTCTGAAGTGATAAATTTAATGATGAGATGTCCAACTTGAACTTCTGGCTAATTTCAGGTATTGAACAGCCTCCAACCATTTTTACTGGAATGGGAGGAATACATCAAATGCCATGATTCAGTGCCAGCTGTGTTATCACCTCCAATCAAATGAAAATGACCTTGAAGTTGAGAATATGCATTCTTGAAGTGCTTACATTCAACATATGGCTACCCGAGGCCAAACCTCAAGATTAAAGTGAAGGAAATCAGCTCTTGCCCAGAAATTTCTAAATATTGGCAATATATTTGGATGAATGACTAGGTTTTTCACTTATCCTCCACCCATGGCCATAACTACCCAAAGCTGAGGTTATCTTGATGGGTGCCCTGACTTGGCAATAATACATATAATAAGCTTCCTAAGATCACAGCCTACATTACTATGAATACCAATATTAATATATATGTAATTTATTATTATTATATGTGTATTTTTAAACCGTCCTACCCAGGTGCCCTGGAATCTGCTACAACATTATTACTGGCAGTCATTGAGCATTCAGTGTGAGCTCTGATCATTGATTACCTTCAACTTTCAGCGCTCAGTCTCAAACCTGACATATTCTTGGCACTCAACATGTGTCTGTCTGATGAACAAAATGAAATTACTAACAATGCAGTGGAAACTAAACCACAATAGCTGTTACACTCAGAAGAAATATTTCAAAAGCAAAGCCAAGAAAGAGTTTTAAAAATGCATCTCTGAATAAAGGAACTCATCCAAATATGAAAACTAAGACATAAAGCCACCTAAAGCAACAATTGGGCTACCTTCACTTATCTGGTGAGTATCTCACTGAATTTGGGCTTCATTCAGAGAGTGCTATTGTATAACCTCTAAAACCACAAAACTCACATAGCTATTAACAAAAAGTTAAAGAAAAAGAACAGTTTAATAGGCAATATTAATTAAAAAGAAATTCCTTTCTTTATAATTTCCTACAGGGACTATTTAGGAGGAGCTCACCCCTAATCCACAGCTATGTTGAAATCTTTCTCTCTCCATGTCATTCCACATCTCAACAATTCAGATTCTCCTCAGTCTCCTTTCCCAATAGATAAGACAATATTTTTCTTGCCCCCACCCCTTCTTTTCCTCCTCCACAGATTTTCTTTTATCCCCTTTCTGGGTAGATTAACTTAATTTCTTTCCAAATAACAATTCTGTTCTCCTTAGGGAGGGTACTGAGAAGGGAAATTGGGTTAGAATTTTCAGAGTTGTCTTTGGAAAACTATTGATAGATGAGTATCAAGGTCTATACATAATTGCATATTAATCATTTTTGTCCTTGTACAATAATATTTGTCAGTAACTTAGTAGGAATCAGCATTTAATGTATAAAAATAGTGAGATCCATACTGTGTGCAATATTCATAAACACAATTAATTTTATAGCCATTACAGACATCTCAAGACACAGTAAAATTCACCCAAAGATAAAGGTTCTATCTTCTATAATTTGGTAAGCAAGGCAGGTAAGAAGGATCATACAGTTTTTATAGTACAGAACTGGTAAAAGGTGTTTTGTATCCTTGAACTTAAAAATTTGCAGGCTAACATGTTCCATGCTTTAGATAGCAGCACTTACTGGCAGAGAATGGATTAGCAGCCTAGCTCTAGACTACTGTAAGCACTAAGGAGAAAGGAGCTGCTCCAAACTAAGCCAGATATTTCCCATTGATTCTCTTGAGGCAGTAGATGCTGAATGATTATTTTCAGTGAGGAATTCTGATTTCACTTAGTGGCATTGGTTTGACATGATCCTTTCTAAAGTCTCTTTCAGCTCTGAATAAAAAACTTACAAAATTATCTCAACTACAGCAGGTGGAAATGTTGTTTTTTTAACTACATATGATATCTAGGGACCAACCGGCTATTGTCCATATTGTGAAAAATGAATTAGTCCCAGAACAAGGCAATAAAACTAAGCACCCATTAGAATCAAAGTCAGAACATTATACATTCTGTCTGGAATTTCAAATGCTGTTCACTTTATTTGAAGAATCCCAAGGCTGGCAAATAAATTAGGGGACATAAGAGTTTAGTTTGAGTAATCTGTCCAGTATTTTCTTTCCCTGCCCATTTCCATGCCTCCTTAACTGTTCCTTGCCTCAGCCATGATCATCAGATATCAGTGGAAAATGTTTTCCTCTAATACTTATTCACTTTGAAGTCAGAAGTGCATTCAACTAGAAAACTGTTGCGGTCCTCTTCAGAATCCTCTGGGCCACCATCGCAGTAGTAACGTTTTTCCCGAAGGCTTTGATAAGATCAGAAAGTTGGCAAGGGTCAGAACCTTGATGAACTTTGCCTCTGCCCCACGGGATACCTCTCATTTTCTTTTCACTTATCTACTCTGCAAAACTGCTTAACTATCACTCATATTCTCAACCAGAAAAGTGAGGGTGATAATGCCATCTTTCAGTAATAGGGCATGGGAGCATAAATGTTTTCCTTTTCATCCCATCTGATCAGTTTTGTGAAACATTTTCAGAATTCTTCAGAAGGTGCCAGCAGAATGAAAAACAAGTTACCTACCTGTAGCAGAGGCTAACTTTACCATATATTTGTGTACAGGTTTGGGGAGACACAGGATAAATCTAGCAATATGTAAGTATAATAAATGTATACGAAGTAGGTTCAATCATTTCTCATTCTTGGTGAGGATGATACTTGACGCAGTGTATTACAGGAGGTATGCACAAAAGGCTCAGAGTCCTCACTGCCTGGAAAATTGAAATGACTAAATTATGTGAAGAGGATTAAGTGTATTAAAATCCAAAGTGATCTTGGAACCATGCAAAGTTGTTCCTTTTATGTAATAAATATATAATATGAATAACACATTCATATATTTATGTATTCAGCTCTATTTCTATTGTTTATAAAATTAGAGAAAATATTTAGATAACTGATTTGTGATAAACATATTTGTGATAAACATATTAGGAGCTTACTACTATATTATGCATAATTTTCTATTCTTATCTCCAAATTATTTTCACTAAAGTGATTTTAAAACATATATTCTTCTTTCTCTTTGTTATTTATATGAGTGTTAGGATCTGATGTGGTCTCTTGCAAACTTCTCAATGAGTCAACTGTCATGTTGCATTAGTCCTGAAGCTGACTTAAGATTTAATTTCATTAAGAAATGAGAGAGGTGTGGGTTCTATAGGCAACTACTCTAATAAAATATGTCTGAAGTAGTGATGCTCTGGTAGACTGATAACTTGTGGCCCATGTGTCTAACCTTCCATTATAAGAACATGCAAGAGCAAGGAGTGGATTTGGGAGTGGGTGAGGGTGATAGGGACAGGGTGTGGTCCATTTTTCATCTCTGTCTCAGAGTAGAAGGACCAGCAGTGGTGGTTCATGCAGAACAGCTTCCACCTGCTTTCTACCTAACGAAGTATACTTGACCTCCCGCACCCTAGTCTGGGAGTCAGGACTCCGCCATGCCCTCTGCACTGGGGCTACTGCACAGACTTCAGGCTACATAATGGATGATGAATCTGTCCATAGTAGTTCCATTTAAATAAATTTAACAAACTCATCCTTAAAAGCTCCATCTGAGAACTCTTTATATTGTTCTTACTTTATCTGTTTGGAGGTTTCTCAAAATGACGTCTATTTTTCTGGTCTAATAGTCTATTAGATTATGTACAGGATCCTCAAGGGAAATGAATTCTAGTACCTAGTGTATATAGTGCTTGGCACACAGATACTTAATAAATGCTTATGACTGAAAGAATGATCCATATTTCCTGCCTAGTGGGTTATTGATTTCATATCTTATACAGCAGAGAGATTTAAGGTCTCTATTTCTACTGTAGTAGTGTTAGATTTATAAACTGAATGGCACTAAAATCTCAAAAGAAGTAAAATATGTTTCTCACACTAAACTGTCCATGCTTTGGAATCCATATAATCATCACACTAATATAAAATGTCTAGACCATAGGTTTTCAAATCGTGTCCTTGGGAATCCCACAATTCCCTGAACAGCCTAAGAGACTTCTAAGTGGATATAAAGACTGCACTTGGACTTCTGGTACTTCACTTGTACTGTGAATTTGATTCAGTCCTATATTGGGGTTCATTGGAGCAGGGGAAAAAGGGGATTCTTGGCTTCACAGAGTTTGAAAATCAATGGTCTTGATCAACTACTTTATTTTTCAGAGAAATCAAATTCTGAAAATATTCAGCTGCAAGTACAAGCTCACACTTGCCAGTTAGAGCAAAACCAAGGGTGGAAGTGTAGGTCCCAGCCAAATCCTTACATCACCTCCTCCGCCTGTCAGCTCTGTTGTTCCATGGTAAAAAGTGACATGAGTTTTCTTCCTTTTGTGGTCACGCTGACCCACATGCATTTGAATGTGTTTATTCATCGTTTAATGGGCTCTTACATTTCCATCTTGAGTGTATCCTCAATATCCTCTAACATTGATTGAGTGGGTGAATTTTGTAATCCGATCATTAGAGATAGGAGGCAAAGCTCAGTTTTCTTTGTACCCTACCTCCTACTCCCAGTGAGGTTTCAGTGAGTGCCCAGGACATTATTTATGGACTGACAGCAAACAGAATTCAAGATATGGAGGGTTGGGGAAACTTTGGGGTTTAGCTACAGATGACAAAGGTAAGGTTTCTAATCTACCAAACAACAATTTCTGCTGTAATTTGAACATACGATCTTGATAAACAATTACAATTCATCAATTTCCTAAAGCTTTAGAAAACGTCCAGTGAAAGTGCTTGGAAAATAGATCATTGTTGTGCTTTATATACTTTAGAAAAAATGAGGCTATGTACTCATAATTTCTCGCTACAGCAGAAAAAATAGATAAGTAAGAACTGAGCTGCTGAATTAATATACCAATTAATGTTGACTATGTCTGGGGTAGGATCAAACTGACTTCACCAAGTTTGAACAGCCACCAGATTGCTGTTTATCATGGCTTTAAAAACTTTTTCAAAGGAAGAGTCAAGTGAAGGGTTTTTGAGGGTGCATTTTGTAATCAGTCTATTTTTGAATGTCAGCTTTGTCATGGGAGGGGTGCAAACACAGTTCCACAGAACCACAAATCACAATTCCAGTTTCCCACATTTGTGCAATCTCAAGGGTGAGCACACCTGGAATGCCGGGGTGAGCCCCGTCCTGGGAAAACCACCTTCGTGACCATGGTAGCTCCCTCCAGGTAAAAACTGAGTTTTGTTATTATTTATATGACCCTGGAGAAGTTACTTAACCTGGCTGAGCCTCCGTCTCCTTATCTGTAAACTAGAGGGACTATCTCCTCAATAGCATGTATATGAAGTGACATGTTGCATATGTAATGTTTTGCATAGTGTCTTGCTGTGATAAGTGAGTAAAGAAAAGTCACAGTGTGAAGGCAGGCATTTTATATTGATGCCCTTATTATTGTATCTTAGTTACAAATGGGAGAATTCAAGATGGCAAAACAATGATGATTTGCTGCCTAATACATATGTCAACAGACTTTTTAATTAGCTAGTGTTATCTGCTTTAAGTGTGTGGGGTTGCTGTGAGAATGCATCCCTCAAATCTCCCACTGCAGGGTGCAATTGACTGGAAGCTTCCACTGGTTGGTTCTGAACCCATCCTGAAGTTAGTGCAGAGACACTTCTCATTAGCTGTTCCCAGCCAACGACTGATCAGGGATAATAAAGCAGGCTCATTCCTGGGCAAGGCAGGGTTCTTTTGAGGGACCATTCTGGATGGAAGAATCCCTGTTGGCCTTGCTACACTTTCTTAGGCCTACACTGTAGTCAGACACTCTGCCATCCAGCCTGCCTTCCTTCCTGCTTTCTGTCACAAGTGTCAGACCCACATTACAGTAGTTTTCCCCATGTCCCTCGACTCCCCTCCTATTTTTCCTCACAGGTATTTGCCTTAATGTCATCTCACAGATACATATTTGTCTTGATATCTGCTTTTTAGAGGGTCCAGGCTAAAACACTGTGGCCTCAGAGAGGAGGGCTGAAAAAAAGTAACTGGAAATTATCATTTTTGATACTTAGCGCATCCTGGATAGCTGCTCACCAAGGATGATGGTCATGATCAAAGAATGCCAGAGCCCGAAGGGCAGTCACAGAGATGGCATGGTTTATTTAGCCTCATTGTTTTCAGACAGTAGATGTTTCAGTAATTGGGAACAGATGGTTGTCTATTGCTTGAAAATATAGTTGGCCACACATCTATATCTGTCTCATGTTCTTAATGGGTGAGGCTTCTCCTGATGCCAATAACCCATATCAGCTGCTAGGGTGCTGAGGCAAAGTCAGGAAATGGTTTTGATAAGGAAAGTTCTCTGCTAACTGACCAACCATAGTAACTAGTATTTTACCTTGAGGATAATCTTTGAGGAAATTTAAAACCCTTCTTTGTGAGAGAGAGCTGGAGATAGGAGAAAATCAACTTGCATTTATTAAATATCTTAAAGTATAGAACATTGACACATTAGCTTAATAGAGATCTATAAGGAATATGTTATTTCCTTTCTTGAGCAAGGAAACTGAGGTTTTGTAACTTGTTCTAAGTCAAAAGCAAAACAGAAAACTGGACTCTCTGAGCATGTGTGTGTCAGATTCAATAGCTCACACTGGTACTTCTGTGTTTATGGAGCTGGTTATTGGTGATTTTCTAGTATGCATCCAAGAAACTGGATTACTAACCATTGCAATGACTTTCTTTCCCAGTGAAAGAAGATGCTTGCTTATGGCATGGCCAGCTGAGCACTGTGGTAAAGGCAGGTACAGGGAGTTGCAGAATGTATGAAAGAGACAGTGAGGTGTGCTGGGTTCCCTGAGGGGTAAATTACTTCGCTTGCTATTCACTTTTACAAGGATTTCTGATTAAAAAGTATTTTGAAAATGTTACTCTGTGCATTGTCAAATGTCATATGTGACCAGGGCTGGATGAACGGAATTAAAATTATTCAGGTAATTAGGTTAACTCACATTTTTTACTCACTATTTTAATATTTCATTAGACAGTAGTAAGCGATAATTTGATAAGACAGTGTTTGGGCAGGTGCTGGTAGATATCTGATATTATAGGGAAGAATATGGTGTTCTTCCCAATCTTACAGACAGTCAAGAGAACTAAGTTTTTTGTCTTAGCTCTATTGGTTATCAGCTCGGAGATTGTGGATGAGTCACTTTACTTCAGGTTTCAGTCTTTTCATCAGTATGAGAGGTTTGTACTCAAAGAATCTGTAAGGTCCTTCCTTCTTTATTAATTATAATTATTATGTTAATCGAGGTTAATGTTAGTTTACATCATTCTTTGTTTTAGAGGCAGAAGTTGATGCCTCTACAAATTGTTGTTTTCATATCACACCCACACCAAAGCCCCAATTATCCTCCACCATAGTCCACTTGGTTTCCACCCCCTTCCCCCACAGTCCCATTCTGGTAGCCTCAGTTCTGTAGTCAGTTTCAAGGGTTTGTTCTGGTTTCTTTTAGTCTGTTCTTTGCTTTCTTTATATTCCACATATGAGCAAAATCATCTGATATTTGTCTCACTCCTGACTTAGTTCACTTAGCATAATCCTCACCAGTTCTATGTTGTCGCAAGTGGCAAGAGTTTATCTTTTCTTTTTATAGCTGAGTATTGTTCCATTGTGTATAGATAGCATATATTCTTTATCCAGTCATCTGCCATTGGGCTCTTAGGCTGTCCCTACAGTTTGACTATTGAAGATTGTGTTATGATGAACATAGGGGTGCATATGTCCCTTCCAATGCCAGTGTTTTTGCATTCTTCAATAGATACCTAAGAGAGGGCTTGCCAGATCACATGGTAGATCTATTTTTATAGATTTGAGAAATCGCCATGCTGTTTTCCATTGAGAATCAACTAATCTACTTCCCACCAAGAGTATATCAGGATTCCTTTTTCTCCATACCCTCGTCAACACTTGTTGCTGTTTTTTTAATTTTTATTTTTTTGATATGGGCCATTCTCACGGCAGTGAGGTGGTATCTCATTGCGGTTTTGATTTGTTTTTCCCTGATAATAAGTGCCTCTTCACCATCTGTGTGTCTTCTTTTGTTCCTTTTTTTGTTAGGTTATTTGCTTTTCTGTTGAGTTGTATAAGTTCTCTGTATATCTATGTTCTATGGATATTACCCCATTGTCGGGGTATATGATATGCAAATATTTTCTTCCATTCAGTAGGGCATCTCTTTGTTTAGTGATAGCTTCTTTGGTTGTGCAGTGCTTCCTAATTTGATGCAAGCCCATTAATTTATTTTGGATTTTGTTTTCTTGTCATTTTAATGGCACCAAAGTAGTCCCCAAAGGCACTACTGAAGCTAATGACATGGAGTGTTTGTCTATTTCTTCTCCATATTTTATTGTTTCTGGTCTTATATCCCAGTCTTTGGTCCATTTTTAATTATCTTTTCTTTATGGTGTGAGATAGTGGTCTGGTTTCATTCTTTTGCCAATCTAGCTTCAATATTCAATAACTTGATTCTGGCCTAAATTGACTAAGGACTCTTGTGAGAGTCCCTGGATTGTTGTCAACTTCTCTGAGCAGCAATCATTTTGGCCGAGCATGCTTCATGCCATCTGTCCTATTAGGTGCCAGGCACAGGCATCCCCCTCTAACATGGACCTCAGTCATGTTTCTAGTTCTGGGTGTGGTCCAAACAGAGCCAGTACCACCAAGACCTTTTTAAACCTATCTAGCCTTACAATCTGAGGTGACCAAAAATTACAGAAGCCGAATAATAAATCATAGAATAGAAGCCAATAAGAACATCTGGGTCAAATTCTTTTTGGGTAGTCCCTAATAAAGGTATTTTAAGTTATCACAATGACAGTATTAATGTGAACCCCAAATTCTTTGTCTCTGATTTGGACTAACTTACATAAGGTGCTCTTAATAAGAAGCTAGGGTGGCAAGTTATAAGAGTGTGTGAGTATGTGTATGTGTGTGTGTGTGTGTGTGCGTGTGTGTGTGTGCATGTAAGTGTATGTACCTTTTCAGATGCCTAGAGAGCACTGTCACTCAATATCTCTAGAAGTTGCATTTCTCATCACAATTCCTGACAGTGCTCTGAGACAGAAGCTGGAAGGTACTGCGGGCGCAAGGACTGTCCATTGAACTCCCCATCTCTTAGTGACATTTAATGGGCAGATGGGATGGATTCAAAATTCATACTGATCTCTTCAAATATCTCTCACATGTATAAACCTCAATTAGGGATATTCCTATAGATACACCACTAAATTAAATATAGAGAAATATAAAATAAGACCCTCAATCCCATATAGCTCTTTACTAAAAATAGGATTTACATTTGAATTTCTTTGCAGATCAAAATAATTTAAGATGCAGAACCCTTTCAATGTAGATCATGGAGTGATTCTTCATATATTCCTCTGAAAATTATTCAAAAATCAGTAACATAATAAAAATAACTACTTTAATATCTGTTTTGTCTTGTTCTTTCTAAAGAAATGCCCTCTCTAGTTCAATAATGTACTGGTAACTAAGCTAATATAATAAGGCCAGAAAAAAGAAATAAATGTTACTTGATAGAAAAGAAGTAAACCTGTCTCAGAAAGCATGACTCTCTATGTAGAAAATCTGATAGAATCTACCCAAAAAACCACAAAACTACCAAAAAGTACTAAATTTAGAAGGTTAAGAATGCAAAGTAAATCAATAAAACAAGTATCTTTCTATGTATATTAGCAACAACATAATTTTTTTTAAATACTACATATAACATCATCCAAAATATAAAACATTCAGGTAAAAGATGATAAAATTCTGATAAAAGATGTGAATTATCTTTACACAAAAATATCTCAAAATATTCCCAAGAGAAATTAAATAAGACCTAATTAAACAGAGTTAATCTGTGTTTTTAGGTTGAAAGAGTTGACATTATTAAGATGTCAGTTTTCCCAGGTTGGTATATGGATTCAATATAATTCCAGTAAAAAAGTAAGTGGTGGGGAGTATGTAAAAACTGATGGGTCAATTCTAAAATTCACATAGAAATACAGAGGACCTGTAATAGCTGAAAGAATTTTGAGAGATAAAAAACTGGACTACCACTTTCCGATTTTAAGACTTACTGTAAAACTACCCTAACCGACAGTTTGATACTACAAATAATTCAATAGAATAAAGTCTATAGCCATTAATATACTCACACGTGTGAAAAGATGATGTTTTACAAAGGTGCAAAGACAATTCAATGGAAAAAAAAGGTAGTCTTTTCAACAAATGGTGATAAAACAATTGATTATCCATTTGTAAAAAAAAAAAATCCTTTTTTAAAAATATGCATTTCACATCTTACAAAAATAACAAGTTAAAATGGGTCCTGGACCTAAATACAAAACTTCTACAAAGTTTTAGAAGAATACTTGTGTTAGATAAATATCTTTTCAATAAAACATTTACGCAGGCATCCATAAAAGAATAAATTGTTAAAATGAACCTCATCAACATGAAAAACTTCTGCACTTCAAAATACATTACTAGAAGAATGAAAAGACAAGTCACACTTTTGGGAAAGTGTTTACAAGCATTTATAAAAGATATACTCAGAACTTAAAAAATGCTGAAAGCGCTCAAAATTCAAAAGTAAGAAAACAACAAATTCAATAATCAGCAAAGATTTAAAAATAATGTTTACTAAAGAAGATATACAGATGAAACATTGGAAATTAAAATTGTAAATGAATAAATTTTTTAATTTCATATGTCCAAAAATACATAAAATTGTTTTGTAGAAAAATATATACTATGCAATCACTCAAAATTAACAGAATGCTTCATTAGATCAATAATTATTAAATACATGTAGTTATTAATAAGGAAATTTTCTTTCTAAAACCTAAAAGGATCCAGGGCAAATTTTTTTATGGACAACTTTTTTTTTTGTTTGTTTTTTTATGGACAACTTTTTGTTTGTTTGTTTTTGCCAAAATTTTAAGGAATATATTATTACTATCTTTAATTACTTTTTCTAGAGGTGAGAAAAACAAGCTTTTTTTTTTTTTACAAGACTTTTATTATCTCAAATAGTAGAGCAAGAAAAATATATAGCCAAATCCCACTTAAGGACAAAGGTGAAAATTCTATATGAAAAAATACTTGAGTGAGTTGTTTCAAAAAATAAGTTTATTATGCCCAAGTAGGCAATATCTTGAGAATGGAATAATATTTCAATATTTGAAATTCTAATTCATTACATTAAATGCTATTTATATTAGTAATATGTTATATTAGTAATATATCATTAGTATATTAATAATATGCTATTAATAGTATATTCATACTAAGAGACATGGCTATTTTCAGCAGCTCAACTGCTATTGAAGTAGTCCCATCAAATTTAGCCTATACTCAGTGAAATAAGCCAGAAAGAAAGAGAAAAATATCGAATGGTTTCACTTATAACAGGACTATAAGGAAACCAAATAGGAGAGAGACAATGGGGGGGAGGGGGGAGGAAGAGGGAGGGAAGGAAAAGGGCACAAAAATGGAAAAATGGAATAGAAAAGAACACAAGGGACCATGGAGATGGATCACGGGTCAATTGGTGGTGGGCTACCCAAGGGGAATACAAAATGTAAAAGACATAAATAACAATAAAAATATATATTAAAAAATAAAATAAAATAAAACCTAAATGACCCCTACATTAAAAAAAAATTAGCCTATGACAAAAAATTTAGCAAATTAGGAGAAAAAAGAGATTATCCTTACATTAAATTATAATCCTATAGTTAATACCATACTTTCGACATATTTCAGAAGTGTTCTCTTTCAAGTAGGAACAAGATGAGCATGCTTGCTATTATCTTTATTGCTCAATACTGTGCTGAAGTTCCTGGAAGATTTAACAAAGCAATAAGAAGAAACATATAATGTATAATTATCCAAAAAGGAAGAATTGAAAGCTGTTATTATTTGCAGACTACACACACACACAACATGAATCAACAAATTATTATAATGTGACCTTGAAAAGTTTGTCAGATACAAACTCAACAGAAGAAAACAATAGGTGTTTGATATGACTAAAATAACCAGACAGAAAATGCAATAGAAAAGAAGCAGCCTGTGATAATAGCAAGAAAAAAGTATATGGATAAAGGTTGGCATGGAGGGAAGAAAGGACTCTCCTGGCCCATGTTGCTCACATCTTTGAATTAAAGGGTGCTAAAAATTCAAGGCAGCATTTCTAAGAGGGTAGAGATTTGAAGCATCTAACTTATGCTGCCTTTATTTTTGTTTTACCATTCTAAAAATATTTACCCTATTTTCAAGTTCCTTTAGGGTAGAGACAGTATTATGTGATCCTGTTATATCTGACAGGCATCTAGGACATTCTTATGGTTAGTGGGGAGAGGACAAAATAGCCAGGACAAACAAAAGCATATAAGACTCTGTAGGCAAGTGAGGGTCTGAAGGAGAGTGGTGATGAGTTTTGTAAAAAAATTAAATGAGACTGAATTGAATTGACTATGTATGGCATCCGAGGTTCAAGAGATAGATCTGAATGGGAAGCTTCAGAATTCTGTAATGCTTACATTTGAAGAGGGAAGGAAAAATAGGGCACCTTAACCAAGGATTGACTCCTCCTTGGAAAAAAGGGCAATATGGTACCACTACCCACAACCAAAATGGTGCTTGGGGGAACAGTGTGCTTTAGAATAAATGTGTCCAGTTTCTTTCCACTCTGCTTAGCCATTTCCAGATGCCCAGGGTCTGCACATTATAACTACAAAAATATCTGAGGAATGTACTAAGTACAGGTGCAGAGTTGCTCTTCAAGGAAGTTTATAGTTTCAGTGAAATTCAAGTAATGTAAATCTATTTACAGCCCATTTCATGTCTGGCAGAAAAGTTAAATACTTGTAATCGTAATAGTTATCATTTCCTCAGTTCTCCATGTACTCTAAGTTCTGGGCTAAGAACTTTATAAACATCATCTGTAATCCTCCAACTGCACTGAAAAGTGGGCATTGTGGGCCTCCCCGGTGGTGCAGCGGTTAAGCGCTGTGCTGTGGAGCTGTCGCAGCGGTGACGCGACTTCGACGCCTGGCCAGGGAGATTCCCACATGGTGCAGCAGACCTCTCCTGCCACGCCCGCTGCTCCCCTCAGCAGTGTACTTCTGATCTGCCTGTTCTGCTCCCGGCTCTGTCTCTGGTGAACCCTCTCGCCGCCCCACACCTCTGGCCTGTACCCCAGCTTGTATGTACAAATAAAATAAATCTTAAAAAAAAAAATGGAAAAGTGGGCATTGTGCTGTCCATTAACAGGGGAGAGACCAGGAGAAAGGAATTTGCCCAAGGCCACACAGCCCACAAGAGAAAGAGCATGAAGTGGAACTTAACCTGTCTGTCACCAAGGCTCCTGCTCTCAGCCACACCCGGCCGCCAGTGCCTGTGATTTCACCATCTCTGAGTTTTTGATCTAAAATCTACACCGTCATTCCCTCAGTACTTGTATTTCATGCCATTGACCCATGATAGTCCGGCCTGCCCTATCATTATTTTTTTCATCTATTGTGGGCTTTCCTAATCCACATGTCTTTCTTGTGAACCTGAGCAGGAAAACAAGAGTGGAAGAAAATAATGGTGCCCTCCCTCTATGTATTTTTTTTGAGTACTGACTTGTGCTAGTCTTTTCTAGAGACAAAGACAATTCTCAAGTTATTTGACAGTAAGATTTTAAAAGGTCAACCTGATTTTTAAAATCGCTTTGGAAGTTTTCTTTAAAAATGTATCAAATTTGGTTCTAAAGGAGCCCTCATTGATTATGCTGTTAATGAGCCATACAATGCAGTTTATGTTGGAATAGAAATTCAGTAGTGGTTGTCAGCAATTAAAAAAATGTAACTGGAAGTCATTTGCAGGATAAGGTTCTAAGACATGTGAAACAGTATCCTCAAGGTTTGTTGAAAGGGTGAGAGAGAGAGAGATCTGAGAAGGAAGAGCTCCTGGAAGGACAGGCTATAGCAGGCTGCCCCAGAGTCTGGCTGAGTTTCTGGTCCCCGTATCAACAGAAAGCACTGAGTTCCCAGAAGGAAAAGATACAGACATGGCAGAGCGGGTGTGGGCTTGCTGAAGACAAGGTTCCCCTCAGGTTAGCCTCATATATTTTGCTTCTACTCCAACCCCCTAAATTCTTCCATGAATTTAGTTAGACTCAAGAAAAAAAATGAAATAAAGGGAGCAGGAAAAGCCATAAGTATAAGCAGGTTGGAGAACCTGTAACCCCTACAAAAGCCTCTTTCCATACTTTCTTCTTATTTCTTTGTATTTACGGGTCACATTAGACAAATAGACATTTTAATATATGAATCTTTAAGTATGGGGAAAGTCTCAATGACAAGGAGAAGGAGAAGTGGATTTACAGTGCAGATGAGAGAATTCAAACTACCAATGTAAGGTGACAGGCCTGTGAGGACTCACAAACAGCGTGTGATGCTGCTGCTGCTGCTCCTCCCCCTAACAATAACAGTAGCAGCAGCAGCAGTAGCAATACCAAGGGGGCTATGGATACAAGGCCACGTAAACATGGAACTAGCGGAACTCCAACATTTACTGAGTGTGAGTTTATTCAGAGTAATAAAAGATAAAGTTATGAACAATCAGGACCATAGACAATATGGATAGGCAGAGGAGAATCATTCTTATATTCTGAAATTGTGCAGACCAACTGGACAGTCTACACAGACACAGGGATAGGTTAGCAGAAGGCCCAGGCTCGCCCCACCATCACAGAATCCTGACCAGGAGAAACTATAGAACCACACTGATGAGCAACTTTGGCCTTCAAGTGAACCAGCTGTAGACCTGCAGTGCCCTAACTAAAGAGAAGAAATGAGCTTGATTTTTATGAAGATGCCCAGGAAGGGTGAAACTAATTTGCTTTATTTGGTTTCTCTACATAATAAGCGAAACCATTCGATATTTTTCTCTTTCTTCCTGGCTTATTTCGTTGAGCATGATCCCTTCTAACTCCATCCATGTTGCTGCGAATTGCATGTGTTTAGAGAGATAGTCAGTGAGGGATGGGGAGGATAAGGGTTCAAAATGGGGGAGAGGGGAACACAAGGGACTGTGGTGATGGTTCACGGGTGAATCAGTGGTGGGTAACCCACGGGGAATACACTATAATGTAAAAGTTACAAATAATATTAAACATATTTTTAAAAAAAGAATCACAAATAAAGGAGTATGGAGGAAAAAAACAGTTTGCCTTAAGGGACTTATTTCATTAGATGACAATTTATATCATTAAAAAAGTCTTTCACATTTTTATCCCAAATCCTTCCCATATAGATTGAACTCACAGAGATTTAGGCACTAGTAACGCAAGAAGCAGCCATTATTTAACCCTGCCATTGACATAATCTTCCTATTACAAGAAGGAAATAAACAATATCAGTGTTTCCTATAGTCTTGTGTTCACCAGGTACCATGCTTATATTTCTGGTTAAGTGAAGGCTTTAAATGATAGAAAGATGTCATAGCCCCATCAGATTCATAGAAAATACAATTTATGTAAAACAATATTTCTCTCTCTACCAGTTTCATGAGAAAAAAAAGGACTTGCTTATTGCTCTATTCACAGAGTCTAGAAATAGTGTCTGACATGTCATAAACATTCAGTAAATATTTATTGAAATAATGAATTATGTTTGCAATATTATCTAATCACTCTCCCTGCCTTTTATCTTATACTTATACAACCTAACCTCAACTGTGAAGATACTGTAATCTTTCCAAAGCATGAAAGTACTCCTTTTGTTGATAATACTCCTTTTTCCAAACATTTCAAAGAATGCAGTCTGGGAGAAAGTCATTACTTTTTAATAAACTCTTCTATGAATTAGTACCCACTTATGTCTCCAGATTTTCCTGCAAGTTGTGCTGCCCTAGAACTGGGGTTGTCCTAGATGATGTAGCTCCTTCTCCAGGGACAGTCTCTCCCAAATCCCTTTCTTTGGAAAACTTGTCTTCCAGCCTCAGAAAGAATGTCACTCCTTCTGGGAAGTCTTCTCAGACCAACCCCAAATCTGAATTATTTACTTTGGCACATAACACTACACACATGCTTCTATCAGCATGTTTATAATATAGTGGGAGGAAGGGCTTTTTGTTTGTGTTTCTTACTACTGTGTTCCCTATAATTACCTCTAGCTTAGGTACTGTGGCTTAGTCACTTTTGTAGCCTTAGTGCCAGATAGTGTGTTTGCCGCAAAATCAACACTTGATAAATATTTGGGGAACACTGAAAAGGAACCATGGAATTAGTGGCATTAAAATCAAATGTTTATTTTGACTTGTAACTCTTGATGTATCAACAAAACTGTGATGATCAAGTTTCATCAATTAAATAATACATAGTATACAGCCTACCTCATAAAACATCAGTGTTAAGTTTTTTAAAAAATTGGGGTAAAATACACGTAACAAAAATTTTACTATCTTTACCATTTTTAAGTATAAACTCAGTGACATTACATAGAGTCACAATGCTTTGCACCTATCACTGTTATCCATTTCTACAACTCTATTATGATCTCCAACAGAAATGCTTTACCCATTAAACTCTCCATTCCTCACTGCCTCCAGCACTGGCAAGCACTATTTTACTTTCTGTCTCTAGGAACTTGTCTATTCTAGGTACTTCATGTAGTGGAACCACAATATTTGTCAACTTGTGTCCAATTGATTTCACCTAGTGTAATGTTTTCAAAGCTCAGTCATATTGTAGCATGTGTCAGCATTTCATGCCTTTTTAAGGCCAAATAATATTCCAATGTGTGACTTAACCTCATCTTGCTTATTCATCTAAAGATAGACATTTGGGCTGTTTCCGCCTCTTGGCTATCATGAAAAATAACCTAGGAAGAATGGCATACAAGTATCTATTTAAGTTCCTGCTTTCATATCTTTTGGATCTATACCTTGGAGTAGACTTGCTGGATCACAGGTAATTCTATGTTTAACTTTTTGAAGAAACATCAAACTGTTTTTCACAGTAGCTGCACCATTTTACATTCCTATCAGTAACTTATAGGGGTTACAATTTCTATGCATCCTCACCAACACTTGTTATTTTTCATTTTAAATAATAGTCATCCTAATAGGTGTGAATTAGTGGCATTTTAATGGCATGTAAATTTGGGGTTTTGCTACAGTTATAGTTTAAACTTTGAGAATGAAATTTGAATGATAAGGTGTTATACTTAAATAGTGAAAAACTAGAGATTCGTGGCTTTTTATAAGACTCCATCCCTGGCCTAGGTATACCTTTTTTAAAAATAAGGATATAACATAGAAGTAAAAGTAGGTAGAGTAAGACAATAATATTCTCATGACCTGCCATTCAGCAATTTCCTTTGAGTTAATAACCTTCACAATGCAATCCACAGGCACTTCTGAAAACATAATTAATCCACAAATGTTGAAGCAGGACTATTCTAGTAATAGTCTCCAGTGAAATTGGTTCCATATTTTTGCATTAGTTTGAGCATTTTTATGATTTCAAGGATGGAAAAAAGCTTACAGAAAACCACATAGACGCAAATGCTGTGGATGTGAAAATATGCATAGAAAATGTTGCTTATTTTTTTTTTAAACTTTTTTACAGCATATTAAGGCAAAACTAATGTTATTGCAATATTAAGGTTCAGAATTTCAGCAATCTACTAAGGTCCCTAGAGGAACATTAGTTGCAGCAAGGAACTCCAGCATTTCAGAGGACTGCCAATGGGGGAAGATCACTTGCACTGACTTTACTGAGAGAAACATTTAATGGGAGAAATTTTATAAAAGCTATCATGCAGCACTCTTTGAAGGCAATCAAATACTCAGAATTGATTGATTTATAGGAACATGGCCTTAAAGTCCTAAAATGAGTCACAGGCAGAGAGCAGTATTCCCATGAGACAAAAGTAAGATGATGATCATCCTCCGTATGAGATGCTGGTATCATATGACTCATCTGCAGTTACAAGATCTTGTGAACTTGACCACACAGTTATCTAAAACATCCTCCTTATTACAGCTCTATGAACTAGGCAACCCTCATCTGTCACCTCCACTTGTGCAAAGCAGACTCTGAGGCCAGAGATGGTGACTTTCTTCTCCTAGATCATCTAGCTCATTGCCAAATGGGCAAAGTAGTGTAGGAGAGCTTTGGAGTGTGGTTTGCAAGATTGTTTCCTTAGAAAATCTCTAAGTTCTTTAACTCTGAGTTCTATCTTCTATAATAAGGGATTCAGAGCATCTATCCCATAGTGTTATATTGAGAATAAATCTTTAATTAGGGAGTTAATTTGTAACATTTCTACTAGCATGACTAGAGGACCTTCAGAAGTCACTGATCAATCACAGCACATTTTTACCAGAAGCAGAGTCAATCAGAATACCCTGTCTGGCTGGCATTCTGGGTAGTTATACCAACTGAACAGAGGAAACAGCAGAGGTGGAAATTACTTGGTACCCTGGTTCTCAGGGCCCTCTTCACTCACTGCTGCCTGTGTTAGTCCCTTAGGAATATCCTTTGTCAGCTTCAGGAAAGTCCAAGACATTTTGTAGTTAGGCTCATTTGCTTAGAACTCCCTCTCTTCCTTCCTCCCCTCTACTGCTACTAAACTAATTTCTTCCCATCTGCTTATGACACCAGCCCTGAGTTATCAAGAGCCAAATAGAGAAGTTAGTTGAATAGAAGGGCGTGTTAAGGAAAAAACAAAAACACAACCATCCTGACTGACTTGAGTCTTTGTTTTCTGCTTTTCTGGTTCTATTGACATTTTTCATTTGAGGAATTTTGCCTGGTGACAGTATTGACTGAAAAAGTCAAATCTATCAGTTGAAAGATAACTGTTGTACAAGTATTTATAAAGAAAAACAGAGGCACTGATAAGTTCAAGGTCACCCAGAGAGACATAAATAAAAGTAGAAGACAGTTTGAGTTTGACACCCTTGATGAACCTGAGGTTGTAAAAATGGATTCTTGTTTTTTAACTTCTGTATAATCTATTGAAATGGTCAGCTCTTCTTTTAGATTTTAATCATATGACCAAAGAATGTACTTTTATTTTTTTCAACATTTTAGGATTGCTGTTTAATTCTCCTGAGTTATGTTGGGAAAAAAACAAACAAACATGAATTCTTATTTGGCCTAATTGTAAGCAAAGAAAATATTTTTCCCCCAATCTCTCAGGCTCAAAAGTAGCTGATAGGATTACATTTAAGCTCTATAACAAAACAAAAACAGCTATCCCACTGGATTTACCAGATATGTGCTAGCAACTGGCTTAAAGGCTTCATTTGGAATTCTTCCTGACTCAGAATCAACGTTTAGATTACGAAGTTTTCTTATTCAATCCTCACACAATGCTTGGTCATCTTCAGTCTTACAACTGTGGCTTTGTGGCTCTGTCTCCTGGATTCATTTGCCATCAGAACTTGTCCTGAGCCACATTTCCTCCAGTGCACCCCATACAAAACACAGACAGAAGGTGAATGGGATATTGCCTAGGTCTAGACATAATGAATCAGGTCTACAACCTAATGCCTATATATTGGGGTGTGACAAAGTAGAGACAGTGAACCATACTGTAAGTCCTCAGTAAGTGGATATAAGATGTAGACTACCCAGGCTAGCATGGAGGTCAACATACTCATTTGTGAGTCTCAGTGAGCCGTGCCTATGGATGTCCAAAGAAATTCCTCACAATCCTGAGACTGCAGAACCCAGTCAAAGCTGTTCTCATTGACTACCAATTGGCTCTTGTTCTACAGAGAACAGATCACTCCAGGGATAAGTAGGATGTTTTAAAAGCCTCATTCTTGTTTCTTAAATGTCTTCATGAGTTGAAGGAACATTTAAAAATAAAAACAGACATTTGTTTCTCAACAGTCACAGTTCAAAATGGCATGTACAAGTCTCCCTGCGGTCATTTTTGAAACTTAAAAAGCTTTTCATGTTGCTTTTTAAGCAGAAAAGCAATTTTGAAAATGAAGGAAAGCATTTAGCATCCCAAAATCATGATCTTGAGTGTTAGTTCCCTTGGAGCACTATCAAATAACCTTAGTCCAAGGGACTTAAGAGGCAGAGTCTGTGATCATGGCATTTATTAAAAGACCCACTTTGCAGATGTGTCTCAATTCTGGTTATCACTGGTGTGAGCGATGAGGAAAATTAGGAAAGCTAAATTTATCTTTGGCATTTCCTGCACTGTGGGTCAGCAGAAAAGAAAATGGGCTTTGAACGTGGACAAATCTGGATTTTCATTCTCATTCCACCACTAATTAGCCAAGGGACCTCATATAATTATTAAAACCCCTGAACTTCAATTTTTTCAGTGATAACAAGGAATTATGATACCTACTTTGCAATCTTGTGTTAAATAAGATATGGGTCCTATCACATAACAAACACATGGAAGGTCATCACTTTCCCCTACCTTCTACATCCTCCCCTGCTACTGAGATCTCTAATCATAGCAGACTTCCTGGGCTTTATTTAGTTGTATTTTAGGGAACATACCCCTCATCCCAAATTCACTGGTACAGTAGTTTGTGTCCTCAGAACCCTGTCTCTGCCAAGCAGGCTAACCAAAACTCTCTACTGAATTATCCAGTACCTATCTCTGCATAGTGACCTGTATATAGCTTCTGGATCATTGAATTAGGTGCCAATGAGTTAGTCTCTTACTCTTTCGAAGTACAGTGACATTTTTGTTAAATATTCAGAAAAACTGTCTCAATTTAAAGTAATGCTTATAGTATGGGGTACAGGGATATTCAGGCAAAGCAGAGTGTGAGTTTAAGAATGTGTATATGGGGTCACTCAGTATTCACCCTTCAAATCACATACTTCAACATACAGGCCTGAGCCTTAGCTTTGGTGCTCTAATATTAATGGTCACCTGATAGTAAAATGGTGGTAAGAATAATGGTCAAGTGTTTGCATGCATATCCTTGAGATCTTCCTAACTCTAGGCCTTGAGGTTAAAATACTCACCTGGAGATTCAACCCCACCTATGACCCAGGAATATTCCAGACTTCCAGGAGGAGACACTCTCAGGTCTGCATCTCTCTGGTCCAGTAGATGGCCTTGCTCAGGTCTGCTACCAGCTTTCAGTTGGCTTCTTCCTTTGTTCCCCTCTCACCAAGCTCTGCTCTTCCCCTTACTTTTAGTAACCAAGTCCTTATTTTGGTGGCTGCATGATAAACTCAGATCCTTCCTGTTTGATATTTCAGTTCCTCCAAGGCTATGATCTTACTTCCCTTCCTCCTATTCAACCCTCCCCTCTTCTCTTTCTCCAAGAGCCTAAGGTTCTATTCCTGACTTCTAGCCCTTCAATATAGAGCACACTTGGTTGAGGAATTTTTGAATCACCAATATCAGTGGAACTATGGGCCTGGTAGCAATATCTTGCCCTAAGAAAAATGTACATTGAAGACTAAAAGGCAACATACACAATAGGGAAAAACATTAGTATAGATAGCAGACAGACCTGGAGTTGAATTAGGCACAGTCTTACAGTCTCAACAGTTTATTTACCTTCCCCTTTCTGGCTTCCTCCTATCAAAAATAGCACTAATAATATTAATATGATAGAGTTGTTGCAAGGATGAAATCAGAAAATGAATATGAACTAATAAGCACAAAGGCAGAAAGAGTAAGTGCGAAAAAGATCAGGTATTTTTATTAGTGTTGGCATGATGGTTTTTTACATGAAGACAAGAGAAGACTTCTGCCTATGGACCTCAATTCATCCAAAAAATGTAGAAGGCAAAGATCACATAGCCTATATCCTTAAATAATCATAGACTCTGAAGTCTCAGAGGAAAACTGGGAGCTCAGTCGACATGCAGGATCTACGGTGACCACATCAATAGGCAGCTGTGTTGCATGAAAGAAGGTTACATCTTAGTCAGGGAAGATGTTTTTTAGAAAGAGAACATAATGAGACTAGAATCAGGGGTTTGCTTTGGTAAGAATCCAAAACACAGAGGAAAAAAATGAATGAAACATTGGGATCTTTGAAAATGCCTGTGTAATATTTCAGATTAGTTTCCAGCTGTATTTTGGAAACTCACACCCTAAAACTTCCAGAACTTAACTCGTAAGGTACTTCTAATCCTAGGTACGGAAACTATAAATTTTGCTGGACATGTATTAATCACACTTTTTACTTTCTATATTTTATGATGGTTTAATATTTTTCAGCCTTGAGGACCTGGGGAGGGGTTGCCCCTCTCAAGGTTACCTAATTCCTTGACATAGCAAAAAATTTACTGGGGAGCATGTCTTTCATATGCAAACTAAATAATCCCAAACTAAATAAATATCTTGTCTCCTCTTATCAGGCCCATGGTCAGGATATTATCCATCTGCCCTAAATCACCCCAGTATCAGGTACCAGAAAAACAGAAACCACCCCAACAGTGTAAAGTCTGCAGAAATTATTTAAACTATCCAATCCTAAGCCTGCATAGCTGTTAACCCTGTCTCACCCACTCCTTTCTGCAGTGACCACAGTCTTGCCTCTGTGCTTTTCCCTCACTTCTGTGTTCTGATAAACCTGGTGCTTTCTCACGTGGCCCTGCAGTTTCTTTCTTGGGAAATGGGACTGTCTTTTCAATGGCAATGATCTCCTGATCCGTTGACCTTACTATACCTAAGCAAAAACACAGTCCCAGGAACATTTTCAAACAACCTAAAACAGGAGGATTTTTAAACAGAAGTTTCCAGTTTCTGGCAAGATAAAGGTGGGCAAGTATCTCAACTATTTAGAGTCTTAGTTTCCTCATTTATGAAACTAAGTTATTACCTCATGGAGTCATGGGGAAGATTTGTACATGTGAAAGCACCCACGTTAGTTAATGCTTAACTAATTCGTTCCTGCATATGGTAACTGACCCCCTCCACTCATTATTGCTATCCACCTGTAACCTATAAACAAAATTCAATTATCACTTGTCCATCCTAATTCATTCTGTAGCAAATTGTGATATCTTTCCAAATGTGTCCACAGTTGCTGAGCACTGTCATAAATTCTCACTCTCTTTTACTCTGTGTGACCTCACTGGGTCCCCTCCCATTGAGTCCTCTGCTTGATTTCTGCTCAAAAGCCATGCAATCTTGGGAAAGTCCTAGGTTCTGCTGACATGTATCAACTTTATCAAGCAATTTTGTCTGCAAAAGGGGAGTCAAATGCCTTCTGCCAGGCAGCAAAAGAAATCATTTTTTGGCAGGTAATTAGTAAAATAAACATCAGCAAGCTGCAGATCGTTTGCATTGCACTGCAGACTGTGTGGATGCTTTACCGCCTACGCTCTAATTAGGGAGCAGGGGCTAATAAATGCTGAAGTGGAAAGAAATTTCCTGAAATCAGAAATCCAATGCTTCCACAAACCTGAAATCACTGAGAGGATCCAGAGAGAAAGATGATGATCAGAAAAACTGAGTGTGGCAAAGAGTTTCAGGGTGGAGTCAAGGCTGAGATACATGGTGAAGGTGTGACACAGAATAGACCTGCACTGGTGCTTGTTTTCCGGAGGAACAAGACTAAGGAAGAACTGAGCACTTTTAAGAACTGTACAAAAAGAGCTGGCACCACCCATAAGCTGGTTAGGATCACGGGGAGCACTAACCTTGAGCAAATCAGACCTGGTTGAGGGCTCAGGCAGTCCTCCCCATGGTGCAGGTCCTCTGTACAGACAGATGAGCCCACTGTACCTTTGTGAGGATCACTTGAAATACTCTCCTCAAAGAATTTTGCAAACCCTTGAGAGCTACATAAAGGGGATATCAATTACAGAATTATTATGACTGTGCCTCTCGTTTGAAAGAATTACATATGAATATTTAAAGGAACTGCACAGACTCTGCAGATGAAGAAGCAGATTCACTAGCTTCTAATCCTCGCTCTGTGTGAACTTGAGCAAGTGACCTGACCTCTTGAATCCTCACCCTCCTCTTACAAATTAAATACTAGTGCCTGTAGCACTAGGCTGTTGCAAAGGTTAGTGGAGGTCTGCATATAAATCTCTTAGCATGGGGGCTGGTGCATAGGAAGTGCTCAATAATTATAACTGATTAAGGCTTGCCTCTATTCCTCAGGCTCCTGTTGTAAGCAAAACTGTAGGGATTTTCCAAAAGCCTGAAGCCTCTGCTACCCATACAAGACTTTCTCTAAGTGCAGGTGGGAATGTTAACTTCAATAGGAGGGGTTGAGCCTGAGTAGGAAATTCCCATGACAGAGATAAGGTGCTGCAGAAGTGCTACAGGGTTTAATGTCATTGGTCTAATATCACACCATATTTGATGTCGTTATTTTAGGTCTTGGATCAGAGTCTACAATTGACTATTCTGGGAGTTATCAGGCTCTTGGGCTGATCTAGAGATCTGGTGTTGTACTGATCCCACACCTTGCCTTGGATAATTATTACCTAATTAACAATTGAGTGAACAGCTTTGTGTGTGTGTGTGCGCGTGTGTGTGTGTGTGCGTGTGTGTGTGTTAGTATGTACATAGTATAAAATATCTCTGCACAAATTTACTTAAGCACTTTCATGGCAAACTTGAAGACTCAATGCCTTATTTATTTTTATTTACTTACTTACTCATGTCTTTGTTGAAACAATCCCCCTATTGTGCACGTCTTACATGAGGGCTGCTGCCAATAGCCATTCAACTCAATAGAAGTGTAAGAAAATCCTTTGTACTAACCTTCATGGATGTCTCTCCAAGCTGAGCAAATATTAAGAAAAATCAGGTGAAATTCTCTTACTTTAAATGAGTTCTGTACACCGTAGTATTTCATAGCTGTGGAACTTAGATCTTGAATCTTCCTAGTAATCAAGAGAAAAGTTTCTAAAAATGCTTATTAGTTTTTTTAATTTCCATTCCTTTCCTGCCTTTTTAGGTTCCTGAGGAGCAACAATTTTTGTCATTTATGAATTGCTCACTATGCATACTTTTTGCTAATGAAAAACATACCCATTGTTACTAGTTTGGGAGAATAATCCTGTTTGAGCAGCCCCCCAGCCACCTGTAATCTAGTGTATCTGTGATTACGAACTCCCAGGATCTGGGAAGAGCAAAATCATGGAGTCAAGATAAAAATTGAGCCAGGCCCAGGTTCCTGTGCTGGGTGACTGATTATGTAAGAAAACCAGGCTTCACCAATGCCACGTTAGAAGATGGGAGGAGGATTGGACTTGGGGGGCACCTGGTTTTATTCTATAATGACGACCTTTGTGTTTAAGTGGCCAAGTCACTGAAAATGAGATAAATGCATTAACATTTTGAACACTAGAAAACTGCGTAACATAGGGACTATCAAGGTGATTTTAACTGTTGATAATGTTACCTTGTGGAAATGTAGTAGATAAGAAAATTGGTGATACTATTTAATAGTCGATTCCAGGTATTTTCAGAATGAAGAAGAAAATTGCTGTCATCCTCTGAATATTTGTAATAATTTGAAAACATTAAAATCCCTTATTGATTTTGAAAAAAATCACATCTATAGAAAAGTCAAAAAACAGTACAATGAACAACCATTTATTCTCCTGCAAGATTCTGAAATTATTAGCATTTTATCACATTTCTGTCCCCTCTCTTTTATTTATGTTTACTTCTAAGTATGTGAAGGTAAATAGCTATATCTTGGTAACTCCTAAATACTTCAGCTTTTATCCCCTCAGAATATGGCCATTTTTCTAGTTAAATAATATTATCTCAACCAGGGAGAATTAACATTTATCCTATATTATCTAATGTAGTAACTGCATTTAAATTTCCCCATCATCCTCAAAATAAATTTTATGGAAGTTTTTTTTAAAATCCAGGACCCAATCTAGTTATCACACAGCATTTGGTCACTATGCTCCCTTAGTATTCTTTAACTTGCAAAATCCCCACCTAAATTCTACCCTTTTTCTTTTCATGACACTGACTTTCCTGAAGTATCTGGGAGCCGTCTTACAGTGTCCCACACTCTATTTTTTCACTGACTCTTGATAATCACATTACTTTTTAAGCGCTTTTGTCAAAATTACCACATATAGAATGTATAAGGAAATGAAAAACAAAGTACACTTATTTAGTATATAATAATTTTAGAGCATTAGAAATGTGAACATTTAAATTGTTTTATGTCTTCATAAAAAACTTTTCCAGAATAATTTGAACAGTGCTTATCATCTTCTTGTATGACAGGAGTTCTGCTGTCCCCACTACCTGCATGGGATGGCAACTGGCACTTTTGCCTTCTTGGACCCAGGAGAGGAAAGAAGAGGTAAAACCAGTAGATAATGTGACCTCATGGGAAACAGGATGACTGGACGCAGTGAGTAGGGTAAACAGACACCTGGTTCCTGTGTCACCACATGCCATGCTGACAAATGCTGAAGTCCTGCCTTTGAACACCCACGCAGCTTAGCAGAGCCCCAGGGCAGGCCCTGCACTCTTGTGCTGGAAGGCCCCTGAGCCTTTTCCTGTGCCTTCAAGCTTTTATTCAGATCTAATCATCAATTTTCCCAGTCTCTTTTATCTCAATAACAATGTCATATATTTGGACAGAAGTTAATATCTTTCTAAGTATTAAAGTTCTTGAGTTTATTTATTACACATGCAACTCTGTGAGATGAGCAAACAGGAATATTATTAGTCCCATTAAAAGATGTGGAAAACGAGTCTCTGAGGTTTTAAGTAAACTGGATACAGGCCTTTCTACTCCTAGTCTTATGTTCTTTCCTCTCTACTGAGTCACTCTTTAAACCTACTCCAGATCAGTCCGTCTGAAGACATGAAGGGTGAGACCAGAGGAGTTTCTGCAATCCCGTCTCTATTCTCATACTTCTCCAGGACATTTATCTATGTAAGGTGTTCTGTACCTGAGCTACTATGTAAGGTTCCATGAAGTCAACTGCAAATGTGACCAGCTTATAGACACTGGTTAGGGATTTTAAGTGATAGTTAGGGTTTATTCCCAACTGCACAATTAGAGAGAGAAAAGAGGGGGGTGGGGGGGAGAACAGGTTCCTTTTGTAACCGGGCTGAGTCCAAAGTCTATTAAAGGCGGTGCCCCCTGGAGGGGGTTTGTTGATGAGAATGAATAGCCCCAGGGAAAATGCTAAGTGTGCAGTTTGCGGTGGAGATTCTGATGAGAAATAAAAGGCACTGAAGGAGAACGGGAAGTCAGTAGCCATGATGTAGGAAAAGAAGAAGCAGTCGCCATGCTGAAGGAATAGAGAAAGCACTCGCCATGATGTAGGAAAAGAAGTGGCAGAAAATATAGCTGCCAAGATTGAGAGTTTGGAAATCAGACCGCAGAAGTTTTGAGCCGCCAGGATATAGAATTTTGGATTGAGCATTTTTGGAATTCTCACACTTTGTGTGCTGGTGCCCTTTAAATTTACCAGCCCTTGAGGCCAGCCATTTTCTGTGCCACTGCATGAATGGTATAAGCATTCAATGAAACACACACAACTCTTGAACTACTGGATATTAAAAAAACTGTAATCTCTCTCATAAAACACCTTACACTTTCACCAAAACAATATGTAAAGCTTCTAGACTGAGTACTATCAAAGAAATAGCTCCTAATAGTTACAAATAAATCCACCGTGGCGTGAAAAACCGGAAACTAGATGAACACGTATTAATACGTCAGTGGCCACCTGATACTGGTGACAAAAACATACTAATACGTGAGCGGACCACAGTGTTCAGTGACTTTTCGCCAGCTACTTTGGAGGCTTTGCAAGTAGCTGAGCGACGGAAACTGCTCCCAGTTTTGTCTTTACTGCAGTCAAAGGGAGAAGGCAGAGGCCCGAAGTGGGCACCTTCCTAAAATGCATGAGTGCATCCTTTTGGGCCGTCTGGCTGCTGTAATTGCTGTTTGCAGTGTTGTTGGCCTGGTGCTGTGCTGGGGCACCATGGCAGTTCCGGGAACATCTCCAGTTGTGTTGTGTTGTCCTCGTGAGTTGGTACCTGGCCTACAGTCTGATTGTTGCGCGTCTGCAGGAGAAGAAAGACGCCATTTTGGAAATGTGGCCTATTGTTTGGAAGAAGTACACCATGTCAGCAGTGGCGGGAAGACACCACCTTCTTTGTTACTTTTCTGGAACTTAAAGGACTGGACATTGCTTTAAGTAAGGTAAACGGCCATATGTTGACTTTAGTAAATCTTTGCTTTTCCCTGTTTGTTAAATAAATCCCATTATTATTGTTTTCTAAGCCTGAGTAGTCTTCCAATTGTGCATTTGGGTGCAAAACCAAGATAGTGACCAGTAAGCAATTTGGGCACTGCCTTTGGCCAATTTAAAAGCCCCATTTGCCCGGTATCAGTTTTGGCACCCAACATGAGGCTCCTCATTTGCCCAATATCACTTTGACATTCCTGAAAGAAAGAATTTTAGTAATTTTACTTAGCTGTATTTTTTTCCTGTGTATCCATGTATTGTAAGTCTATTACTTGGCACATTAGCTATGATTACCTGTGTTTATAAAACTCTATTCTTTCTCTATAGCAATAAATTATCCCAGTTTTTAATGATCTGTTATCATGATGCGTGTTCTCAAAGGGAACACTTTCGGTTAGACAAATGTCCACATCCAGGTAGACTATTCATGCCCTGGCATGATGATTTCTAACCATTAATCTCATCTTATTTTGGGCATGGAAGAGAGAGTTTAGGCTCACAAGGTTGAAGTAATGGTCTTTTCTATGCTACATATTGCTCCAAAGGCACTTGGTCAAATTCTGAGTAAGAAGAGGAGGTGGTGATGACAATTTCAGAGAGAGAAAAGGAAAAAAAGTAGCAAAATTATCTCTCATGGGTAAAGAAAGCCACAGATTAAATTTTCCCAACAATTTAAAACCCACAATCTTACAGTTTCTGGAGAAACTGCCAGGGTGTCTGCTGCAGTCAGAAATAGAAGCCAGGTGCAGACCCTCTATGGTGTCTCCATCCGCTACTCTGAAATGGATGCAGTCAGTCCTTCCCATGAGCTCCTCGTGATTCTGTAACTGTCACCCCTAGAAACCTGTGTTAACCTGCACTGATCCTGCTGTGTTGGATCCCAGTGGACTCTGGAAAAGCTTTGCAATGCCTGTCATATCTCCCCCACTCCACTTCACATGCTTTGCACTTGCTTCTGTTTCAGGTTCACTTTTGTCAGTGTAGATGCCTTTGCAATCAGAAAAATCATAGAACAGACCTTGTTCTCTAATTGTCACATCGGGCTTTTGCTTACCTAGACCTGAAGAGAAAGAAAATGTCCAACTCCAGTACCCTTGGGTCTTGAATAGATGCAGTTGGTGCACATTTCATTACGTTAAATGTAAAACACAGAGAATAAAACAGTTGGCTAACTAAAGACTTCTTACATCTTCTGACAGGCAGTGATAATTCAGACAGAGGGCCTGGTGATAGAATCTCAATTTCCTGCTTCTCCCAGAACAGTGATCATCGTTGAATATTCTGACAGCATTTTATATTTGCTGTGTACTTTCTTACTTTTTACACTAAATGCTGGACACTGCTCCATTTATTCCCATCACGATCTCTCCCTTGATAGGAAAGACACTTGCTTTTTAGAATGGCAATTTGATCTGCATCTCCACTTTAATAAAACCATCTCTTGGGTAGAAGTGTTCAGAATAAAATCCAGTTCCTCACTTTCTAATCCATTCCTTTCAACAAGTTCTTATATTCTGTCTTTACAATTTCTTCCCATATATCTCTATTAACTTAGCATGTGGACTCCACTAAAGATGTCTTCCTGGGATTTTGTACATTTATTACTTAAAGTTTTATAAAGTCTGCCCATAGTGATGTTTTCTAACCATTGGTCTCATCTTGAAGATGAAGGAGAGACTTTAGGGTCACCGAGTCCAGGTGATAGTCACTACTAAGCTCCTACTAAAAAGAAAACACGAGGGTAGAGAAGGAAGGCGCCTACTGCTATCCTCTATGATCCGTAAGCTCTATGAAGGAAAAATTTTTATGTCAGAAATAACGAATACCTATAGAGTATTAATTCAAAAAGTTATTTTGAGTGAAGGGTCATCTCTCAGTCATCTCCAAGTATAAATTCTCCCCCTGTACGAGAAGAGGGGGCAGGTTGCTCGCTGTCATGTGCAATCTGATGGCTCAACTGGAGCAAGAGTTTTTAAGTGCTTAGAAACACTCACTGCTTCCCAGATGTGTCTATTAAAACACAACAAGCACACAGATGCGTGTAGTCACATGAACAGTTACATTATCAGGGACAAGTGCTAGAGTCTCTTCTGAGGATTAGAAACTATGCAGTATACAATGATCTCTGTGAATCGCTAAACCACTTAGAGTGACTAGTCCATACTGACACCAACAAAAATTATCATTTGTAGTGTTTTTAAATGTTCCACTATACTCTAAAATATGGTGATATTTTTGTGAGCACTCAATTTAAAATGAGTAGATTCTAAGCAGCTGGATGATACTACAAATTTCTCTGAGACATTTGTCAACCATTTCAAATAAAGAACAATATTCTAGTTAATTCCCCCCTACTACATTTTTTATTCGTAATCTTGTTTTGAAGTATTTTGTGTGTGGTGGGGAGGTGAGGAGTCTGCTGAATATGAATTTAAAAGAGTGTTGGGCTATTTTTTTGGAAAAATTTCACTTGGGTAAGGTCAGTGACTAGCACCTGCTTTTCTTGAGAATTTGCATGAACATTGCGGTTATGGATTTATTCCATACCTAATGTCAACACGTTGTCTCAAAAAAATGCCCATAGGGAGGGCCCCTCATCAATTGTCATCTGGGGCCTGTCTGCTCTTCTGGCTACTCAGGAAGGCCATCTGGCTACTTAATAAAACCAGTCCATCTCTTGGGTCTGCTCAGTGATGCCAACATGCGCGATTCTGCCTTTTCATGGTTTCCCAATATCTGTCTGACAAACATACTGTGTGCTCCACAGAACATGTCCTTCTGCTGTGCTGTTTTCTATTTCTTTGCTCTGAGTCTTGGAAAGTGCATGGAAGGCCTCAGTATGTATGAGTACACTTAGTAATTAAGCAGAGGGTGGAAGGTGTCATATTGTGTTACTGATCATTTTCAAGCATATGGAAAGCATAGTGTGTATTTTGTGTTCCTCTGTTCTCAATATAAACAAGACTTGGGGTGGGGTGGAAACTGGCTATGGAGGAGTAACTGGTTGCAAGGACAGTCCACAAAGCCTGTATGGCGCTCTTCAAACTCCTTGAATACTACCTTCTTATGAGGTTGGATCACAACCTGTCTTCAAGGTTCAATTTGAGGTCCAACTTGTCAAATGTTTATTGATTCCCTATCTTGTGCTAGGTAGGAGGCTAAATGCTTGGGAGATAATGAAAAATAAGACAAAAATTTCTGACCCTCAGGGAACTTCCCTTCAGGTGGAAAACATAAAATAGATAAAACAACAAGTCAGTCATTAAACAAGCAAGAGAAGTAGTGCAGGTACTGTTTGTAACCACTTCTCTCTACCCTACCCAACAATTACATTTGGCATTTATCTCTACACACCAAGGCATGTTTCCTGCTAGTGCTGTCTTGGGGATTTTTCATGATCAGGAGACCACAGAACCAGCTGGAGAGGACAGCTAGAAAGACTTATTCAGCAGCAGACTGAAATCAGTACATAAAAATCCAGCTTCCTTGCATTCAAGAAAAACTCTGTTGTTTTTCAGGAAAATTATGAAAATTAAATAATGGGTAAAAGATTAACTGGATGTTCTTTCAAGGGAATGCTCAGTGTGGTCTGGCAATTCTCAGGGTATTGTCTATTCTATAAAGGTTTGCAACTGTGGCTGCCTTTGACGAGGTATCCTACAACCCAGGTTAACCTGTAGACATTGACAGTGAAGCAAATGTGTCCTACTTACAACAAAGTCAACAGATTTTGTCCAGTAGAAAATAAGTCAAAATTTCAATGAATTTGTTGTAATATATTACTGGCTTCTTTAATAATTGATGAACTGAAAAAAATCACTGATTTGTTCACTTTATGTCTGCATGAGAGGTGTAATTTTACCATTTGAGAATTTCCTTTCATTACCCCCTTCCAGAGATCCCAGCACTCTGAGCTCCTTTCTTTTTCTGTCTCACCTCCTCTTTTCTTAGTTCAGTTTCCTTGATTACCTCCTAAAGCTTTTTTACCTCAAAGCTCACTTCAGGGATCCAAAACAACAGATTAAGTCCTACTGACTGCGTTCCTTAAGTAACAACCATTGTCTCCCTGACTTCTCCTAAAATACCTACAGAGTTTTGTGAATCACTTAGTGTAAAAAGGGGAATAATGGTGGTTACTCCAGAAAATGAGGAGAGGAGACAAAAAAGGGGAGGATATAAAAGGTGTTGCAGTAGAGGGAGAAGAGTAAAACACGAAGACATGACGATGTTATCTATGCTCTATACACCCTGAATTCTTCCATGAAGTTACTAAGTTCAAGAAATACCCAAAAGTAACTCAATTTCTGACTTGAATGGGGATGAAATTTATGTCAAGTGATGGTAAGGGTCAGAACCCAAACCGGAGGAATACAGAGATGGAAAACAATGATGAAGGAATCTTCCTTTGGGAACCTTGAGGCAAGTACAGTTAAATCATTTTTTTTTAAGATTTATTTATTTATGCATACGAGCTGGGGTACAGGCCAGAGGCGTGGGGTGGCGAGAGGGTTCACCAGAAACAGGGTGGGAAGCAGAACAGGCAGAGAGACTGAAATACACTGCTGAGGGGAGCAGCGGGCGAGGCAGGAGAGGTCTGCTGCGCCATGTGGGAATCTCCCTGGCCGGGCGTTGAACTCGCGCCACCACTGCTGCCGACAGCTCCACAGCGCAGCGCCTAACCGCTGTGCCACCAAGGAGGCCCAAGTACAGTTATATCTTAAAGAACAGGAAGTTTCCAATAAACAAAAATGTGCTCCTCCAATTGGATTTTGTGCATTAATTTTTCTTTTCAATTTACTTTAAGATGCTGGAACAGGGCTATTGCATATACTGTTCTTTTGCAGACTTAGAACAAAGTGGTGCCCCCTGCTTCTTACTGAATTACACTGTACAATTAGAAATCAAGAGCTAGTGGTGTTAATATGCCATATTAATGCAGACAAACTAACAAGGAACCACAACTAGTATAGAGGTCTATAAGCTAATACTGGGCAATAATTTGATGAGGCATAACCCAAAATAAATATACAGGGAAAAAGTGAACTGGTTTTGCCACAGAAACCCAGGCAGGTCACTTTTAAATGATTCAGGTGGAGGTTCAAAAGACTATAGAATTTTCTAAAAATTGTATGTCATCATTCCATGGATATAGGCAGAGAGAGGCTGGTAGACAGAAGTAGGGTGATATCTGCAAAGTTAAACTCCTAGAGGAAGTTTGTTTTATTTGTTAAGGCAAGGTAGTTCCAATTCAATTTATCTAAGAAATGAACCAATTATACATCAAATAGAAACAGGACACAATCATGGTTTACCACTTTAGAACTAAATTACAGCTGTCATAAACCTGTTTTACTTTCTGGTCGTCTGTGTGACATTGATAAACCATTACCAATTTGGAATTTCTTCCAAGATTGACCATTTGGGGGTTCAATGTCTTTCTACCTTAGACTAAAATGCTGACTTGAAAACAATACCAACGAAGGATTTTCTTAACGATATTCTCAGTGGGATGAAACATCCTCAGCAGTGAAGGAAAATGTTGACTTAAAAACCTACTTATTCCTACTGTGGATTTAAAGATCCATTGTTATCATTTGTGGAAAATAAGCTGGACTTGAGAGTTCCACAGGTTAATGGATGAGTAATATAAGGAAGACATTCTTTTTTTTTTTTCAGTTGCTTTGTACTTTACTGTGGGTTTATTTTGATTAATCTTGAGAAGCCAGAGTAAGTAGCAAGAATATATTCCCCAACTCATGTTATTCTGGTTTCCAGAGTATCTTCTTTGTTCTAGTGACTATTGCTTCAAAATTAAGTGAATGAGCAGAAATTATAAGCAGGTGATACATTTCACTAATCTGGAGCACACAAAACCCATGCAATCTGAGGAAACACAAGTAGTTGAAAGCACCAGTTCCTAGCTCAGAGCTTAGCACAAAATAATATTCAATTAGTCATTGTCGAATGACCAACACCAAAGCTTGAATTAGTTAGCTGTAGACCTTGGGCATTCTGATCTGGCATGCGGTTATTTAATACAGTCCTTGGACTTGCACAAAGAGAAGAAATGTTTGAAAAGCAACCATCTTCATTGCCAAATAAAGGAAGATAGTTGTTAGCAGGACAAAGTCCATCTATTCTAGCACCAGACTCTCACAATCTTACCTTCTTTCTAACCTTTGAATAGTCAAGTCCTTCTCACCTTTGGATATTTGCATATGCAATTTTATTCCTTCTGCCTTGAATTTTATGCCTTCTCTACTTCAAGATTCAATTTGAGTGTCACTTCATGGAGAAACCTTTCCTACAAAGACAATTCTCCCCTTTATATTCTTTCATAGCACCAAGTACCTTTCCTTTGTAACACTTAGCACAGCTGTGATACTCAGGCTTGGACTATTTTGATGCACACTTTATTCCTCCAGGAGCTACATTAGAGCTAAAAATGTGTCTGCTTTTCCTCACTGTTTCTAGCACCTAGTATGGTGCTCAACACTGAGATGATACTTAAATTTTTGTTAAATAATTTGGTTTAATGAGGCTCTCATAGACCTATGCACCCTGGTGTTTACTGATGCCTTGAGTGTTTTCCCAGACTTTGTCTTCCAACCTCAACCTCTCTTACTCGCAACTATTCACTTCTGTGGACCCCTCTCCTGTGATTTCTTCCAAGCTCTTTGCCCAAAATGTTCTCTGACTTCCTTTTACCTATCATGAGCATGATTTTTTCCTTTTCTAGAGGAAACGGTGTTTGAGGCTGATAGTGATTGGTTAGGAAAATATCAACCAGACTTTGAATATAATCCCCCTGCAATTCAGAGCAAATACCATCAATTTCTGTCTTTTTGCCCACCCAACCCTCCGATCTAACAGTGATAGTCTAGGAAGAATCCTCCCAGACAAGTTTTAAATCCATCCATTTCTTTATCTGTGGGTTGTTCCTGAAGTCATTACTGTCCTTTATTTAGTGTACACGAATGATTACAATCACTACTCACTACCTTTCCCCAGGGGCTCTGAGGGAATTAAATAAATTACTTCTATCTAATGAATTAAAACTTAAAGCTATACCATGTGCAAGGAGCAAAAATTAAAAAGTCTGGGTCCAACAAATTCCCTAGACCAGTGCACAGAAGCAGAAGCACTGAGAACCACCAATCAGAGCCTGGACTGAAGGGAGAAGGGAGAGAACCACCTTCTGACCTACAGGAGCAACTTTCTCTAAATTCTATATTTGAACAGTTTAACTCCCTAAGAGCCCTCTTTATAATTGTTGTTTAATATCAGTAAGCAGCCAAGGAAAGCAGGTCCATCAGTCCTTCGTCGCAGCGGGATCATATCTGGTCAACCTAAAGCACTATGGAGAACAGCTATGGGTCCTTCTGAATATCAGCACCCAATCCCTAAGCCATCTGATATTCTCCTCAGGCATCTAGTATAGAATTCATCATGTCCCTTTCTTTTTTGCCTGACTATCTGGCAGCGTTATGCTCTTATGCAACGGGGGAACAAGACTGGGGGAGGGGGAAGGAGAAACATGACCACTTTATGCAAAAGGCCATTCTTCACTAGCAGTCCAGTGCTGGAGTGGAACTATATAAACATAACACTGAGATAGTCTGGAAAGTGGAAAAACCATCCCATCTGATTAGCAACTCTCTTTTTATAAATACAGAAATGTATTAGAATTTGGCTGAATACAGTTGAAATAATTTTTGCCCTATTTCAATATCCTAGAGTTCATATTTAGCAAGACATGATGAAATATGTAATCATTCTTCTTTAGCTATTTGATTTATTTACTCCATTTTTAGTAGGTGATGGGTTATGTATATGGCTCTTTGAAAAGACAGAGACCAAAGTCTCCTTTCTATCTATGCCCCTTTTATCCAGTTGTCATTCCATCTTCACACCTGGCTACGTTTTGAAAATACCATTTAGTTTATCCCTCTCTCTCTCCTATTTCTTACAAGCAGGAAGTCTTCATCAAATTCAAACTAAATATTTAGGGACATAATATATTCCATGGGCCATGATTCATCACACTGCAAATGGACTTTCCCACATTAGTGATGCTGGATTGAGCCTAAATGACAGTCGGACCCCTCTATTGCTAAGTTCTCTCCCTTGAGCACTGTGGAGAATTTTTGGGCCCCAGAATGTTCATTTCTTTATCAATCATTCCCTGATGATTTTAATCTCGAGATCACTGACACATAATGGCAGATGGAGAAAAATACATACTGACTGATAATTATTGATCTGTCTGAATAAAAAAAAATCATTTGTGATGATTCTCTACATCTAGTATTCTTTGAAAATGTTAATTGCCATTCTTCTATAAAGTTGAGATTTGCCTTATCAAGTAGGTAAACTTTAAACAGTTTCTTCAGGCAATATGGGATGCTTAAACTTTCTCCTTTTAAACTACCAATTGCAAAAATTTATTTAATAGGGCCTCCCCGGTGGCGCAGCGGTTAAGCGCTGCGCTGTGGAGCTGTCGGCAGCGGCGACGCGAGTTCGACGCCCGGCCAGGGAGAATCCCACATGGTGCGGCAGACCTCTCCTGCCTCGCCCGCTGCTCCCCTCAGCAGTGTATTTCTGATCTGCCTGTTCTGCTACCCGCTCTGTCTCTGGTGAACCCTCTCGCCGCCCCACAGCTCTGGCTTGTTCCCCAGCTTGTATGTATAAATAAAAAATATATATATATAAAAAAATTTATTTAATAGTGTGCTGAAATGGTGACTAAAGTGTTTTCTCATTTTTGCTTTGAATATTCACATGGACTCATTGAGGATTTCCATAGATTTAATGTCAAGTATGAAGAGTATTTTTCGATGCTCAAATTGTCACTTCTTTGGCCAGCTGGAGCCTCAACATCCTGGATTCAGTACCGTTTGATGGGATTTCATTAATCTGTGAAATTTTTGTGCTGATCATCTTGTGTCCTCCTTGCCTCAAACCGGAACCAGATATTTCTTAAATAAAATCTAACTTAGGAGGTAAGAATATTAAAAACTAAAAACCCTGGGCATTAGGGTATAGAAGCTCCAGGGTGAGTCCTTTCTAGGCAATTTCAGTGCTGGATAACAAGTAACATGTTCTTTTAACTTTTAGTTCTTGGTATTTCTAATTCCTTTTTAATAAATTTTGTTAACTTATGTTTCATAATAGAAAATTTTAACTCTAAGATTAACATATTATTTGCTTTGTATAAAGGAATGGAAAAATCATTTGAAAATAGTAATACCAGATTTCTACTAAAAAAGAAATTACTGAAAGTAGTTTAACATATATTTGTGGTGGTTTTTGTATACAAAATATCTCCTGCTAAATTTTAAAATCACCCTCTGTCCCATTTTCCTCTATCCAATAGGTAATCATTTTTAACTAAACATTTTTTCACACTGCTAAAGAATAAAAGATTTACTGGAGAGTGTGCTTAAAATATATCTTTTTGTATTTATACGCAAATTCATATATCTTTTCTTATTATACCACTTGCAAATGCAAATAGTAGCATATGTCTTATTTGTTCTCCAACTCTTTTTCAATATACAGTATCCTAGAGATTTTTCCATCTTAGTGCTAGCAATATAAAATATCGATCTGTTTCTTTTTCTTTAGTGGCTGCTTGTTACTACATTCTGAAAAGCGCATAATACTTTATTCAACCAAATACCCTGTTGCTATCATTTGGGTGGTTTTCAATGTTTTGCTATTACGAACAATGTCACAATGAATAATCTTCTCTATATATCATTTTGTATGTATACAGGGGTATCTGGAGGCAAGATTCTTAGCAGTGAGGTTTCTGAAGCAAAGGGTAAAGGCATCTGTAATTTTGATAAATCTTACCAAGTCCCTCTCTTTCCAGGTTATTCAGGTTATTTCAGTTTTGCACTTTCACCTGCAATGTACTGGAGTGCATTTTCTCTATGGTCTTACTGACAAAATCCGTATTTGGGATGTTTTCCAAAAAAACTGATAAGAATAAAATGCTATCAAAGTAATAATTTGCATCTGTCTTATTATAAAATGAAATTGAAGAGCTTTTCATTTGGGCCTCTCATAGCACTTTTTTGTGTGTCTGTGAATTGTTCATGCCCATTTGTTTTTATCACTGCTAGAATTTTTACCTTGGTTTCTAGATGCTTTTGTGTAACTTGAGATTAGCCCTTCATCTGTGACATGACTTTTCCAAGTTTTGCTGTTTATGGAGTTTGCTTTCATGCTGAATTTAGAGAATAATGAATGAGATTAAATTTACAATTATGTTTTTAATAATTCTAGATTTCTAACTACTCCAAAAGTCATGTAAGCATACCTTGACTGCAATTCTAATATGTATTTTAAAAAATCTGAGGAAAAAAAGGTGGTTTCATGTTTAATTTTTGCCTGAGCCTTTATCATCAGTGTTTCTCCATACATTTTGGGGTGTCTTAAAGGAAAGACACATGCAAACCTAACCCTGTAGCTTAGAAAGTGGAGGAATCATAGGAGAGCACTGTGTCCCACTAAGATGATATAAATAAATTCAATACATTGTGGAAAGACCTCGAGGTGTCTGTAGAGGGGATGGAAAAACAGGAGGGGAGAATTAGTCTGAATTAAAGTCTACTCCAAATATAAACACCTTCTTCTCCCTTGACTTCTGCAGCCTTATTCTCTGTTGATGACCTTTGACTTCTCTTGCTAGCCTTTCTTAGACTAATAATCTAACCTTTCTCCCTGTGTAATCTCACCCGATCCAGAGACTTCTAAAATTGAATCTCTAGTCCAGATTTTATCTCCATCTCCTCCAAGCACTAGAAATGAAATTGATTCTCCCCTCTCCAACTGCAATTGTAAACATAATTTTTAACAGCACTTGGAATATTTCAGTGCTACCTCCAATTCTGTCTTGTCCCAATCTCCATATTTTATCTATACCTTTGAAGAAATGGTGATTTTTCTCCTTTCCTTCATTCCAAGTGAGGTATATTTAATCCAATGATCCCTAGATTTTTACATTTATGAAAAAATGGTGCTAATTTATCATATTATTAGTATGGGTAAGAGAAAGAACAAAACTATCCAAGCCTTAGGGCAATTTCCTCTCACAACACAGTCACTTTTAAATGTCATCATTTACTTTTTGTGAAAACACCTTTGGACATACTGTTCTGTCGCTTACCATGCCAAATAAATCAACCAATTTTGCTCTGACTTTTCCATTTTCTAGCATTCTTTCAGTCTGCCATCATCAGAAATCCAAAACTTTTCACCCACACACTCTCACACAGCTTTCAACAAGCATCCCAATGTCTCCATGAGGTCAGTATGGATGGCATGATCTCTGTCATTTTAGGAGTGGGCAGACCCAGCACAGTGCCACAGAGATTAGGCAGCTTTGCCCAAGGCCATCAGGACCAGAGTGGGACTCAAACAGGAGGAACCCTGGCCCTTAGCCCTGGATTCAGACACTAGGTCATGTTAACCTAACAATCCTTTTTCCTTAATTTCATGTTCACAGGAAGATAAGAGAGTGAGAAAGCAATAAAGCTATTAAAAAAAAAAGTCTCTTCAAACCCAACACCATTAAAAATATTCTACTAATAGTTAAGCTACAATGAAAGGAGATAGGTCTGCTCCTCTTCTTAGTTTTGATTGTTTTCCCAAGTGGCAGAAGTGGCCATCTCTGAGGATACCTCCTTTTGACCAGATCCACCAAAAACCTATCCCTAAACTCAAGCTTTCCAGTTTGCCTTGGGAACATTGAAACTTGGTGTCTTTATTATTTTTTTTTACGTTTAAAAATATTTATTTATATATATATTTTTTACACCATTGTTCATTTTTGTGCAATGTTTGATTTCTCCACTCAGGTGTAGTGTCCGTAAAATTCCCACCACCATCACCTGTGAACCATCACCATAGTCCCTTGTGCTCTTCCCACCCCGGTTTTTTTTTTTGTTTTATTATTATTATTATTATTATTATTATTTATATATTTTACATTATTGTGTATTTCCCATGAGTTACCCACCACCAATCCACCCATGAACTATCATCATAGTCCCTTGTGCTATTTTCTCCCCCGTTTTGAACCCTTATCCTTCCCCCTCCCTCACTGAATGTCTCTCATTTATGGTTGCCTGCTAGTTTTTGGTTTGCTTTTGTTGCTATTATTTTCTCCTCCTGATCTCTTATTTGGTTCCCCTATATTCCTCCTATAAGTGAAACCATTCGGTATTTTTCTTTTTGCTTCTGGCTTATTTCACTGAGCATGATTCCTTCTAGCTCCATCCATGTTGCTGTGAATTGCATGAGTTTATCTTTTTTGATTGCTGAATAGTATTCCATGTGTATATGTGCCACATCTTCTTGATCCAGTCTATTTGGGGGCATCTGGGTTGTTTCTGTATCTTAGCTATTGTAAAAAGTGCTGCAATAAAGATAGGGGTGCACGTATCCCTTTGGATTAATGTTTTTGTGTCCTTTGGGTAGATTCCCAGAAGTGGTATTGCTGGGTCATATGGAAGCTCAGATACATTAAGATTAAATCATACCAACTATCTTCTCTTATTATAAAGGCATCAAACTAGAAATAAACCATGAAAAGAAAAAAAGGAACCCACTTATTTAATGGAGATTGAAACCCACACTACTGGAAGACCACTGGATTAATGAGATCAAAGAAGAAATTTAAAAATTCCTAGAAATGAATGACAATGAGGACACCACTTTCCAGAATGTATGGGACACAGCAAAAGCAGTAAAAAGAGGAAAGTATATAGCAATACAGGTTCACATCAAGAAATAAACAACTCAAAGACACAATCTAATCTCCCATCTCAAAGAACTAGAAAATGAACAACAACAAAAACAAAAGCCAGTATAATAAAAGATATAATAAAAACCAAAGCAGAAATAAATGCAATAGAAATAAAAAAAAATACAGATCAACAAAACCAAAAGCTAGTTCTTCGAAAAAATAAACAAAACAGACAAAACTCTAGCCAGGCTTACAATGAGAAAATAGGAGAAAACACAAAAAAATAGGATCATAAATGAAAGAGGAGAAATTACAACAGATACAGCAGAAATCAAAAGAATAATCAGAGATTATTATGAACAGTTATATGCAAACAAGTTCAACAATTTAGACGAAATGGACAAATTCTTAGAACTATACAATCACCCAAAACTAGATAAAGAAGATCTAGAACACTTAAACAGACCAATTGCAAGCAGTGAAATTGAAACAGTAATCAAAACCCTCCCCCAAAACAAAAGCCCAGGACCAGATGGTTTCACAAATGAATTCTACCAAACATTCAAAAATGAACTAGTCTCTATCTTACACAAACTCTTTTAAAAATTCGGAATACTATCTTTCAAAGGAAGGAATACTACCAAATACATTCTATGAAGTCAACAATACACTAATACCAAAACCAAACAAGGACAACACAAAAAAAGAAAACTACAGACCAATCTCTCTAATGAACACTGATGCAAAAATACTCAACAAAATCTTAGCCAACAGGATCCAACAATGCATCAAAAAGATTATACACTGCAACCAAGTGGGATTTATTCTGGGGACACAAGGATGCGTCAACCTCCAAAAACCAATTAACATAACCCAACACATCAACAAAAAGAAAAATAAAAACCATATGATCATATCAATAGATGCTGAGAAAGCATTCGACAAAGTACAACATCCATTTACGGTAATGGCCCCTGAAATCCTCAGGATAGAAGGATCATACCTTAACATAATAAAAGCCATTTACGACAAACCCACAGCCAATATTACCCTCAACAGTGAGAAGCTGAAAGCCTTTTCCCTAAGATCAGGAACAAAGCAAGGATGTTCACTCTCAACACTGCTTTTTAATATAACACTGGAAGTCCCAGCTAGTGCAATAAGACAAGAAAAAGACATAAAAGAAATCCAAATAGGGAAAGAAGAAATTAAACTATCACTATTTGCAGATGATATAATATACATAGAGAAACCTAAAAAGTCCATAGAAAAACTAATCAAAATTATAGACCAGTTTAGTAAAGTAACAGGATACAAAATCAACATGCAAAAATCAGGAGCCTTCCTATATGCAAACAACTGATCTGAAGAAGAAGAAATTAAGAAAACCATCCCCTTCATAATTCAAACCAAAAAAATCAAATACTTGGGAATAAACCTAACAAAAGAGGTGAAGAAACTCGGTGTCTTTAAAGAGGCCATTGTTGTGCTCTGTACCTTTATCTTTGGTGTGAGAAATAATGGGGCCACTCCCTAACCCAGTGCTCTGCCCTGCAGCTGTTTGTTTTCACCTTCTTAATCAGAAATGGGAAAGGTATGTGCGGCCTCTCTGTAGTTGCTCTGGGAACTGGGGCCCCAGCAGCCTGTTGAGGAGGAAAGTGCTCTCCAGAAGCATTTGTTGGCAGCAAGCAAAATTTCCATAAGCTCTTAAATACAATAAAATGTAATTAAAGTGCCACGTTGAGTTCACTCCTTTTGAAGTTTCACACTTGCCTAATAAACCAAGTCATAAACCAGGATTCGAACTGAAGATTTTATTCCTTTTTACAGATTCTCATTAATTATCTACTTGACCTCTTCTGTTATAAAGAAGTACCTGGTACAGCATAATTTGCACTGATAAAAGGTAGTAAAAGATGAACTACCACTGAAAATGCAAATCTCACACACTGAATGTCACTTTGTAGCCAGAGAAAATGAGAAACCTGTGTTTAGAAATCCCATTTGCACTGTCCCATAGGACCTCAGAAACAGGAGTATCTTCTGCATTGTTTTGTCTCTTCCACCACCAGGTCAGTCCCCTCCCAAAAAAGGCGGGTGCTTAGAACACAGGTGTTTAGCTAACCATGCACAGATCTTAAAGTCTTAGATCCAGCCATGATGCATGGAATGGGGCAGGTTTGTACTGGGATGGAGAAATAAGGATTTAAGGCTTCATCTTACCTTACCCCCAATTTTACCAACACATTAATAATTAGGTTGGCAAGGAAAACTTTTCATCAAGAGCAGTCAGAATTCACTAACTCACAGGTTTTGTCACAAAGACTGATAATCTGTGACTCACATTCAGTGAAGCCACTTTTAGTAAACTCACTGGATTTCAGTGCTGAAAATTAATTTGCCTCATTTTGCTGGGACATTTATTTGTGTCCTGCGTGTCCATATGTGCTCAGGCTGTCTATAATAGTTGACCTGTTCTTTCTTTCTTTCTGAGTGGTGGTGACTAAGGTAACTCCAAGGACAGGAGCACCCAATATAGTGGGGGGATTAACAAAGGAAGGCTCAGAGAACCAGAATGAATGATTGATAAAAATAGGCAGTCTAAGAAAGACCTCGAATTGAGCTAAACTTATCTTTTAACAAATAATGAGAGAAAAAAGTATGATGGATGATGAAAGCATGTGTGTGTGTATTTATATATATGTATTTATAAAGCTTTATATAAGCATATATATGTAGGTAGGTAGGTAGGTAGGTAGGTAGATAGATATAGATAGAGAGATAGATAGATAGATATTCTTCTTAGCTTTGGGAAAATGAGTGGACTTGAAAAGGGAGAAGAAATACAAGAGGATGGGTTAGCATTGTTGAAATTTAAACCAGAGTGAACCAAAGATAATTTGAACCATCAACTTTTTTTGTTCCTATGATAAAATGCTACTGTGCCAGTTCTCAGGGATGAGGCACCTTAATCACACTCCAGGGGCTACCAAATCCATCAGATGACATCTGCACCTTAAAGGATTATGAGCACTGTCTATTCAGAGAAGTACAGGTAGTTATTGCAGGCAAAGCAATGTCAGGTTATGCCAAGCACCTTGATACATGCTGTAAAAGGATAATTAGAAGATGGACTATTTGGCACTCTTTGTGCTGTAAATAACAAACTAATCCTAGCAAATTTAACCATAAAAAGGAAAAATTATTATAAAACAGTATTAACTCATTGGACTTATGGATAGGCTCACAATTAGGCTCAAAAATGGCTGGAACAAAAGGTTGGGCCTTGGGAAAACTGGAGACACCCTCTTTTCAATATTCATCTCATTTGTGTATTTGCTGGTCTACTGTGTGTTTGTTTGTTTGTTTGTTTGTTTTACCCACAGACTAGCTTTCTTTCCCTTGCATTGTGGTAGACAATTTTATTCCATCCCACAAAACTCAAGAGCCAACAGTTTGCAATGCTATTTATCTCCTTTGTCTAGGAGACCAACATGACAATGGTTTCTGATTGCCTCAGGTTGCATTAGGGACCAACTGTGGACCAATCAACAGTGTGTGAGAGTGTGTATAAGGTGAGGTTGGAGTGAAATCATCAACCAGCTGCATTCATTGTCAGAAAGGTTGGGAAAGAAGCAGCAGTTCCCAGAAAGCAGTAGCAGTTCCCAGAAACCAGAAGCACAGGAAGTTAGGCTGGTCAGATAAACCTACACATTTGCTACAGCAAAAGGAGATAAATAAAAGGAATTAGGAGAAATAGGAAAAGTAGCTGACACAAGGAGGAATGATGGTCATTGATGGTTAAATTATATGGAGAAAATTCTAGAAAGGACTTAATGAACTATGATGGCAGTATATCAGACAAAGTAGTAAAGTAGTACTATTTCAGCTTTGTAACTTCATTATTTGACTGGAGAATTTATTTTTCTCATGTTAATATTGAGTGACAAACTAAGCAGGGAGATACAGCAGTGTGCAAGAGACACACTCAAGGTTCTTGTAGATTTCAGCTGGTGAAACCATGTTTTCTCGTCAAGGAAAAGGAAGAGATGGCAATGAGATAACCCTTCCACCTTTATTTTTTATGACCACAGAGTAATAAATCCCACCAGAGCTAAGGCAAAGAAAGCATCATGAAGGCAACTGTATCTATTGAGAAAATGAGTCTGCTTTTCCATTTCTTATGCACGTAGCCTGACTGCACCAAACATTCGCAGGGCAGTGTAGCTATATAAATGGTGTCCCCAGAGGAACAGCAGATTGCCCTCGGGTAAAAGCCTGTAAGACCAATGTTCTCTTAAAACAGTGATGAAAAAATTTCATGAGGTCATTGTCCCTTCCTTCTGCCAACCAAGAAGACTTTCCCTGTCTGTTTCCTGGTGACTCTTGTCTAGTGATCCTTTGACTAGGAATAAAGAACATTGTAAGACCTTCTTAGCTTGTATACTGAGCTACAAGGTTGTCATTTTGTAGTCTTAAATCCAACCATTTGCCTAGTTAAGTTGAATTTCATTTTCAGTTTTCATTTTTTTTTTCAGTAATTGCATTTGGTATATATAGGCCATGAGCAAAACACTCAACAAGAGAATGAGGGGAAGGGAAAGGGAGTTGTTGCAGTCTACACAACAGCAAACAACATAAAACAGCAAGGAAGTATAGGTTATATAAATGTTCTCAAAATATTTAGGGTTTGGAAAGCTTGCCAGTTTGGGGAAAGAATGGAAGGAGTTACTGGACACATATTTTTGTGTATAAGGTCTTCATACCAGGACCTCTCACCCCACTTTTCTGATTATGAGCCTCATGTGTGAAGAAAAATAATGTCCTTAACTCTTCCCTCTAATACATCAGATAGATGGAACCAGACCTTTCTTTAATTCCTATTATTTAGGTCCCTCTTTTTATTTGCTGCATGAGGATTGAAGCTGGAACAAGGAGGCTCCAGGGAACACAATGAGGAAAACCCATTCTGCTATTTTCTACTTTCTTGATCCCTTTAATGGCCATTTATGACAAGAACAGTACATAAGTGCCATTTCTCTAGCTGGTCAGAACTCTAGTACCAAAAAGTCATCCTTGATTTGCCCCTGATAACTGACCTTTTCTTGTGCATTTGAACCATCATTTTATTTTCTCACTCCACAACCTGATATCCTTTCCCTATGCCTTCATTATCTTGACCCAAGAAAATCTCTGCTATAGTTCTAAAACAAGCCACAAAGCATTAAGAAATACTAAGAGCAGAAAATTACACAGGACTCTAAGTCACTTCTTTTGCAGCAGATGAGTGATCCAGCCTCACACACAGAACACAAAACAAATTGTACATGGCATTTCAAAGAGTACTGATAGCTTCTAGGCAGTCACTTAATTTAGGTAAGGGAAGACTCTGCTTGTTTTGAGTTGCTTCCCTGGAAGAAAGTAAATCCGGTGCCCCTTTGTCCAAAGACTTCTTTGGGGTCACATCATGTATAGTACATCTTGGTTCCTTACTCCAACTTGGGGTAGAGTGTTTTGCTGACTTTCTAGAAGCTGAAGCCATAAAGTCATGAGGAAATAGGTAATTGAAAGCCTCTGGGGATGTCAAAATATCTATGTTACCCTTTCAAAAGAGGTGGCTGTGATTTTTCTGAGACTTTTTGAGACCAGTGATTTTCATAACATGCCCAAATGACTGAGCATCTGAGAGAAAGTGTGTTTGAGACAAAGGTAACAGACCTATTTTTGATTGCTGTGATAAAGTATATTACTTAAACATCACAGAAAAATACAGCCCCTGCTCACACAAAAAGTTTACCAGAACAGGGTTAGAAGCAAACTGATCATTTACCTACTTCTCCCACTCAAGAAGTCTCTGATATAATGGGTAATTAATTATAATTACCCATTATAATGTAAGAAAGTTCTTCTTACATTTGTAAGTATGGGTCCTGTAGGCAGGAGGGAGAGCGGGAGAGATTGGCTAGGAACAAGATGTATACTAGGCTGCAAAGATCTAAAGCTGAAGACCACTCCGGGTCTGCATTCTACCACAACCTTAGGAATCATCACAATCAACCCAGGGCAAGTTTGTGAGACTGTTGGCCAATATCAGAGCCCAGCTACACCAATACCAACTGATCACTGCTCTGCCCCTGCACAGGGTACAGGCAAGGCTCTGGAAGAGAACATAAGGCTAGGGAAGGAGGACTGGGTGGGGTGGAGAGAAAAGGAAGTGCCTCTCTCCCTCTGCTTGGGAAACACATATTCTCTGAGGCTCAGGGAACATGGGGCTTTGTTCACATCTGTATATGCTAATGACAGTGAGCTTGGCTACTTCTTAGAAGAGAGCAAATGACTTTGAGAGTGCAAGGGAAGAGTAGGCATACCAAAGTCATTGACCACACATGAGGGAGTGGGTGAAGCCAGCTGTATTTTAGACTTGATAATTGTGTTGGAGAACTTTCCAATGTCTTTGGTTCAGCAAACCCCAAAACACATGTCGCCAAGGAACTTCTTTATTTGCCTTTATTTTAAACCCCTGTGTATTTTTAGGACAATGGAACCCATATGTTCCTGTTCCATTTACACTTAACTCATTAATGCTATGTTCAGAGAGTGCTATTTGATGTCCACAGAATCTTCTGTTACCATTTTATAAGCATTTTGAAGTGTCTGCATTCAAATCCAGGAGCCAGCTAAACCAGATCTGAACAGGACCCAATTTGGCTTGAAATTTAAAACTCTGAAGGCTCTGTTGGATATCATTCTTGGCAAAATCTCTTCTCAAATCCAAGATCCATTGCCAAGAAGGTTTCTGTACCAAGCCCAGTCCCAGAAGAAGGGTTAAAGGAAGTATGTCAGAACACTTAATTGAAAAAATAAACCCAAGAAATGTCTTGAACAAATGAAACGCCCAAAGGAAAAATTTCACTTTAAAGTTAGTCTTCACTAGCTTTCATAAATGACCACTCAAGGAGCAACAGTCAGATTGAATCAGAAGAAGCGCTTAATAACAAATCCTATTTGTTATGATGGGAACTCAAGTTTCTTCCCTCATGTATGTTCCATAAAACATTATACATTTCACCGAAGTAATCAAAGAAAAGATGAAGTGTTGGTGGGATCTATATAAGCAATGAAAACTGGAGAAGAGTGTCATTGACAAGTCAAAAGAATACATAGTTTTTAAAAAGATTTAGTATGCACTGGACTAGAAAAAGGGAAACAGGGACTATCTGTGATTCAATGTTGGGGAGAAAAAAGGGTCTTCCCTCTGCAAATCAGGCATGATTTCTTAGAGAGAGCTCACAGTTTACTGGGGAAGATAGACAAATTAGATCAACCATGAGAATACATATCTGATTATAAATCATGGTGGGTATACTGAATAAAAAGAAGAGGGTGATAAGGGAATGACAAAGAGGGAAGCAAATTCAGTGGGGGGGGGGTACTTAGGAATGACTCTCTGAAGGAAAGACATTTTAAGAGGACACATGAGGAATGGCTGAGAATGAATGAAGAGTGCTCCAGTTACCAGGCAAAGGAAACAGTGGGCACAAGTTGTCTGAACTGGAAATTGGTCAAAGAAGGCAACTGGGAAGTGAAGAGGAAGGGCACAACCAAGTGGCTCTGGCCTTCCACATCCTTAAAGTTGATGAATTGCTTGAAACACTGGCAGACTCAGTTTCCACAAGTTACATTATTTAGTAGGCAATGCTATTGTTTGGTTTTCCCTTTGAAGCTCTGTGCCTTTGTTTTTCAAGGCTGTATTTCGTGTATTTTTTTTTCTTTTGAATGTCGCAGATCTCTTCATCCTCACAGATAGCAGTTCTCAAAGTGTGGAAGTCTCAGAACCAGTAGTATCTGTATCACCTTGAACTTATGAGGAAGGCTAAGGTATGGTGGGGGGTGGTGGGCTTGTAGCTGTACTTGACATTTGAAAGTTGGTCTGACACTCACAATAGCCTAGATTATTCTCTTATTGGACATAATCTCACAGAACAATTCCACTTTACTCTGAGACTATGACAAAATGAGACAAAACAAGGCCACTTCATAATTTTATCCAAACAGACAAAAGCAAGGTCATTGTGCAGCTTAAAATTACTAAACGCCCTTTTTGTTGGTCAAAATGAGTGGTTGCTACTCCCTATCAATTACAACTAATCTTCTTGTAGTCTCTCCTCATAGATAAAATTTATTGAGACATCCAGTCATCACTTTGCCCCCTTTTCTGGCAGCATCCAATCTAGGGCAAACTCCCAGTTGCTTAAACCTCCCCTCAAATCACTCAACCAAAGCCCAAGACATATAGTAGGATCTTACTAAAAACCTCTTCCTGAGTCACCATGGTTCCCAAACGTGTGTGTTCTAGTGCTGCAATGAATAAGCCCAACTTGTTTAACTATAGGTACTTTCTGATGGCCATTGTCATGAGGGTATCGACACTTGGACCCCACCCCAGATCTACTGTGTCAGATACTATGGGAGTAGGGGCTAGCACCCTGTATTTTAATACTCTCCCCCTGAGATGATGAAGCATGCTACAGTCTGAGATCCACTGCTCTAAGGAAATGGTGCTGGCTCCGCATTAGAGTATGGATGCCTGAATCTCCCAGGTTCCAATTCAATTGGTCTACAGCAGGGTCCTGAAATTTGTTCATTTTTAAAAGCTCCCTTGATGAACCCACTGTGCGGCCAAAGTTGAAAACCATGTCTCTGAAACTGTGATAATGGTGGATATACAGATGAAGATAATGTCTGTATTTGTAACACAATCCTACCAGAAATAGATACTTGCTGCAGTTTACAAGCAATTTATGGGGGAGCCAGTTGTAATTCTGCCCCTTGCTATCCATGACATACCATCGTGTTTTGACAGGTGAGAGGGTGCGAATGTTGTTCTAGGGGACTTTGCCTGTGCTTCTTGATTATATGTCAATAAAACTGCTAGTCAATCAAAATGGTCCATTATATGGACCACTGTTCAGTCACATACTCAGGATTTTATATGTATTATATATGTATATGTGTGTGTGCCTACATATTATGATCTCAGACACACACTAATTTTTTAAGTTTCAAGATCACAGAGTTAATGCTTACCTTGCACTTAACTATGTGCCACTTAGGTTAACAATCCTTAAAATTAATCCTAATGAGGTAGATACTACTATCATCTGCATTTCACAGACGAGAAAGCTGAGGCTCAGTGAAGCTAATAGCCCAAGTCATATGGCTGATGAGCTGACAGAGCCAGGTTTCAAATGCAAGTTGTCACACTCTAAAATCCACACTTGTAATCACCCTGCTCAGCTTCCTCACTCAGATGGCCACATCTTCCTAGTCTGCTTTCCCTCTTGGGCCTCCATGATTTTCTTTGTCTTTGTTGACTTTCTTTTCTGCATGATGTTCCCAAGCTTTTGTGGAATAGGGGTGGAGGTGGAGAAAGAAGGAAAAACTTCAGCATGCTGAGATGTCTGTCCTCTCAGGAACAAGAAACTCTTTCTCTATGATTCCCCCTCCCCACCCACCATCCTCACAGAAATGCCCCCTTCTGTCCACAGCTGCAGTGCAAAGGGAAAGTGGTCTTGTTTCATTTCAAACAGTATGGCATACATTCAAACTGCTGTCCTGGTACAGAAGGTCTTTTCAACACTTTAAAATGTTTTAACTATTTCCTGCTCTGCAATTTGTGGGTTATATTAATATCAAGAAAGAATTGTGAATGAGACATGTACTTATTTATTCTTCACCATTCAGCTTTCTAGAACACAGTCATTAGACTCACCACAACTCATTCATTCTTAAATCATTTTAATCAGCTTGTGCTTTCTATCTTTGCAGAAACAGTATTACATCAGAAACACCAACTTACATGATCACACCTGGTGAATTTGGTTTCCAAGGACATCAGAACTCAGACTGAATCAAGGATTCAAAGTTAGTAGCCCTTCTGCCATCTAAAACATAATAAGCTTCCTTATAGGGTGGGGGGAAAATTAAGTGAGTTAATGCTTTCAAATCACTCAGAGAGTATATGATGTACTACATTTCTGATACTAATATTAATTTTTCTTTCATATTTAAACACCTGTGAAATCTGAATGTCATAGAAATAACTGACACTAAGACAATTTTTGGTGCATCTTTTCATTTAAGATTTGATAGAAGGTGTTAGTAAATGCTCAATACACTGTCATTACTTCTCCCACTCTTACTTTATAACCCAAGATTGCCAGTCCACACTTGGCATTTGAGGATGAGAAAGACAGATCGTTTCTCCCAATGACATGGCTATTACTTTTTCCCATAAACTGGGAGAATGAATGTTCACTGGTCACTTCATCACTCCTGGGAGAGAAGGTAACTCTCATCCCAGTACTGGAAGAACAGATCTGAGAGTAAGCTAGGAGCTACAGTTACAGTCTGTACTAGGGACACGCCCTGCCCTCAAGCAGAGAAGACAATACAAAAACACAAATAGGAATAGCTGACTGTTCACCACACCTCCTCTCCCTACAACTGTTAGCAATATCTTGTCTGCCTCAAGGCAGAAGGGACATTTCCCTTGCAACCTTAAAGAGCTGCTCCACAAAGATAAATGTTTTTCAGGTAGAGTGAGGAGAATGTTAATATTTACAACACATGGCAAAAACTCAACCAAGAACCCTGACTAGACCTCTTTAAATTCCTCAAATGACCAGTTCAACTGTCAAACAGTATCTTCTTTAATCTTTCTCAATTCTTTTGCTCCAACCCATTCTCTCCAGAATGGCTGGATAGACTGCCCAGTCATACTTCCAAGTCAACACACACACACACACACACACCCCTCTTTCTCTGTATCCTTTCCTTTTCTTATACAAAGACCTTTAGTTATTTTTCAGTTTTTCCAAATTTATACCATAACACCCATCAACTCTCTCCCACCTCCTTGCCTCTTAACATTCACCTTCTTCAGTGCATCAAAGCATTCTAAATAATACTTTTCAACTGATACAAATGTGTGTGAGTGGAGGGGGGTAGGGGAGGGGGAGAAAGAGAGAGGGAGAGAGAGAAATATAAGGTAGATACATGTAAAATGAGAGCAAACTCAGTAAGAGCAGTCCTTGGCCTGATGTCAGAGAATGCTCAAGGTATACCAGTCCTCTCTACTTTTAGGGATGTCTGGAGACATTTTTAGTTGCCATAACCAGAGAAGGCGTGTAATGTGCAACTAACAGCTAGTGAATAGAGAAGCAGTAAATGTCATACAGAACACAGGACAGACTTCATAATAAAGAATTTTCTGGTCCCATATATCACCAGTGAGGTTTAGAAACCCTGAATTATACTTTCAGAGATAGTTACAAATGACTTAAGTTTGGAAGGACCAGAAAATTCCAAGCAAATAAGTGGGGAAAAGAAGACTGCAGCAGAAAAACTGTATGAACTGAATTTTAGATTATTTTTACAAGAGTTTGAGAACAGCTCCAAACATTGAGGGAAGTAGTTCATCTCTATGTAGACTGAATAGTCATAAGAGAATGTTGTTGACACTAAAAAGTCAGGAAATTAACAAAATGATTATCATTTTAAGTCTACTAGAGAGCTGACATTGCAAAGTGACCTGATGAACTAAAATTCAAAAGTGAACAACCCCCTTCAGACGAAGATGGGAACTGTGGCTGTTTTCATCTTTGGGAGAACAGAGAGAGGTGGGGGAAGCAGTTATAAATGCGGGTAAGAAGACAACAGCTGAACTTCTCACGACTTCTTAGATTCTGAGTGTGGGGTGAGTATGAGAAGTTAAAATCCCTTTGATTGTTTGGGGGTTCAGGGGGCTACTTTCTTACTTTGTAACACTACAAGTTACTCCAGGTTCATCTTGTATATTCCCAACTTCAACCATTTCTCCAAGGACTCCTGTTTCCTTTAACTGGAGAATGGTATTGGAAATGAAGAACTCAGCACTGGCTATCTTCATTATTTTTCACATTGTTATTATATTTCCCTTTAATTCTTTGAATATATTGATAATAGTTGTTGGACAACTTTGCTAATGCCAGCATCCGACTTTTTTCTTAAGACTAACATTTTCCTGTTCCTTCCAATAATTCAGGATTTTTGTTGCTGTTGAAAGTTGGATATTTTCAATAACATATTGTGGCATATCTGGATTCCAACTTCCCCTGTGGGGATATTTTTTCTTAAACTCACCTGGATTTAATTTGTGGAATCTGTTTCTCCAAGGATGTGTAGTATCAATGTTTCTGTTCAGATTTTCATTGTTGTTATTTTAATGTTTTCACCTGTGATGTTTGCTTCTGAGTCTACATAGTGTCTCTTCTGTTGACTGGTCAGTTAGCAATGGGGAGATGTTGTGATTAGACACCCCATCCCTGGGGCATATCCCTCTCCTGATGGAACTCTGTGCATGTTGGGAAGTTCACTCAAAGTTCAAGCTTTTGTGAAGATGGTTTCAGCTTCTGCTTCTTCCAGGATATCTCTTGTGTCCCTCACATGTCAGTAGTTAGAGATGTCTGAAGACAGGGTGTATGAAGAGCTTATACATCCCTGCTATGACTTCCTCTAGGATCTCTTTGCTAAACTTCTAGCTAGTTCTCCATTCTCACCAACTGAGACTGTAGCCCTAGGCTAACAGAGCTGTGGATGGTCTTCTTAAGTTCTCTGCAAGATTATTATGTGCTTTTGTGGACAAAACTCCCAGGCACAGATCTTTACCTGCTTCAAATCATGTAAATCAACCAAGTCTGCAGGCTTTGGTGGGCAACCTGGCCCTGATATCATCCATCCCCAAGTAAGCTGGACTGAGGCAGTAAATGGGTACAGCTCCAGTCAAGAAAGCTGCAGATTTCCACTATGCCAGCAGTTATTTTTTAATGAATAAATATCTTTCAATTTGTCATCTGCCTTTGCTTTGATTAGTCTTCAGAGTACTGAGCTTATATGTCTTTTGATAACCTGTACAGTTTTCTGCTTTTTGTGAGGGAGAATTTTATCCTACTTCTTCCTTATACCCAGAAGTCTGCTTCGTCCGGTTTCCCAGTAATTATATTTTTTTTAAGGAAAACAATTAGTCTTATTCAGCAGAGGAGTCTTGGAAGATATGGACTCAGTAAATGTACTGTCTTAGTAACACAAGACATAGGTGACCTGATTAACTGATATTTTACAGTGTAACTGACTTCTACACAGGGAATTTAGGAAAAGAGATAGTGGTTGTGAGAGAGATGTTTTCTATAATTTTTTTTCCAGCATCCAAATCTAGCGAGTAATTTCCCTGTTGTATACCAGATGAGCATCAAACAAGAGAAAACTGTTCACCTCCCCAGCTTACCATTAGTCCCTAAGCCCCCAATTAATTACTCCTTTTCATAGTTGTGGAAAAGGGCAGCCTCAGTGCGTCTTGTATCTGGGTCAAAGAAAAGCCACAGAATGGGTAGCTATAAAACTGTCCTCTAATGGGGAAATTCAGTGGTTCCAAGAGTTTTGAATTTCATAAACATGTTTTGTTTTGTTTTAGGATGTCAGGGCAACTTTTACTTTGCCAAATGAAGACATTTTAAAAAACAAACATGCTGGCCATCAAACCATCACTATCATTACATAATAGAAGGAAAGACATCCTTTCACTTCCATAATAGGAAGGTTTTGATTGCTAATAATGCTTGTAATTTTTCCATTTTTTCTATGTAAGACAGGATTTCAAGCTGCAAGTACATCTCTAAAAGGGACACAAAAACATGCTTGCAGGTTATATAACCAGGGACAATGCCCAAATATACTTCTAGATGATTCCACTGGGGCCCATCTGGCATAGGTATTGCAGTTTATGTTGCAAATACTAGACATGTGATGCTACCACCAAAGCATCTGCCACAGCTCCCTTGAATAACAGGATTTTGCCAGTTACACTTTTATTTCATACCAGGGTTCCTAGAAGAGAACAGAGCCTAGGACAGCCCACATGCTACTGCTTTTGGGGGTACAATCCTAGAGAAGCAAGAATAATGACAAAAGTGAAGAAACAGTAGTGCATGGTTGTACTGGCTATCACTAAACACACACACACACACACACACACACACACACACACACACATGCACACACAACCCCAGCAGTTACTCAGGCACATGGCATATCTCTGGAGATGTTGCAAGCAAGCACCAGGGTTGCCAAATTCCTTGTTGGAAGGGGACATAGGTGACTGATCTGCTGGTTCTTTCTCTGGTAAAAGGTCATCCCATGAGACACTGGGGTTGTGCTGCCTATACTCTCCACGCCACCACAGGGGAAGCAGGGTTTTCATGGGGTTGGTGTGTTTGGACAGCTGGGTCCTAGAGCTGCTGTAGCGCTCACCAAGGAGTGGGCAATGGAGGCCAGACTGGTGCCCAGCAGACACCACTGGGGAAGACAGAGAACAACAGGTGCAAGTAGACGAGGTGGGAGATATGGACTTTTTTTTTTTTTTTACATTTTATAGATGATAGGATAAGAACACAAGATTAAAATATTGATCACGTGATACTCTGTGGAAGAACAAAGATTCGGGTCCAGGAGGTGTGACTTCAAGGTTGACACTATTTCTAATTTCCCTCAGCTACTTTTTGAAAAGTAAAGGATTATACTCCAGGTATCTAGATAAGTTTTGCAGGTCTGTTATAGTTTTTCAGAATCAATTAAATAGTCCCAAGAGGGAAATAATCCTCTCAAATGCTCTTCCAGGAAACTACAGAATTCCTTCCTCCAATTTAGAGGTAAGTGGTCTCAAATACCACTTTCCTTCTGACTTACCCTTGATACATTGTTGTCCTTCTTGTTCTCATGAACGTTAATATGGAAACACTGACCAACCTCAGCCATGTGCTAGGCTTTGTGCCAAATAATTCCATTGACTCTGTATTTCATAGTTCATTTTGGCCCTTGCTCACTTTCTACTTTATTGTAGGTTAGAATTGTTTGGGGAGTGCAAGTTTCATCTTATCAAGGAGATGGTGTAGTCCTTGAGTGAGGGGATATACATTATTATTACCCAATATTTTGCATTAAATCAATACTTTTTGAATGGACATTCAGATCCTTCAATGAAAGGCGAGAAGCATTGACCTCATGTAAGAATTACCTGCTGGCTCCTTTCCCAAGTCACCTGAAGATGGAATCATTTACCAGTAATACAAAGAAGGAGGAGGGTGACTAGTGAAAAAGAGTGCCAATCCATCCTCACTCTGGACCTGGAAAGAGCAGTTTGGGTTTGGGGTATAGGAGGGTGGTTTGGCACTGCACAGATCTTTCAGCATAACTGCCGTTCTCTGGAGAGGGGAGGGATGTGATTAATGAGTCTTCTCTATGAAAACAGACTTATAATCAGAGCATATTAAATGTGCAAGTGGCTGCATCTGTGAAAAATGGAGTAGATTTGAACCTGGGAATTGTAAGGGATTCGTTGCTTTCTGTTTTGTACTGACTTTCTCCGGCACCAATCACCCATGTTGGTTCTTGATACTGCACATTATAGAATAGCAATTCTCACTCTTACAGAGTCTTACCCCCAAAAAATGTTTTCTTGAAAAGGTAAGAAGAGCTGCCCCCAAGGTAATGTAAATTGGTGATACTTTGTTTAGTATTTTCCAGCATTCATGTGGAAGTAGGGAAAATATTATGGAATAGAAATAATGGCAGCCATTCAGTAAGGCCAAGGTTTTTGGACTGAATACACAGGAAGACACCTGGTGGTAGAAAAGGCAGTTCAGTATCTGCATAAAAACCTCTCTCAGATCTAAACATACCACCTTTCAAAAGAAAAGATGTCAACAAAGCAAGATCAGGAATTTTCATCAGTAAATCTGAGGACTTAAAGTATCTATTTAAGGAGTCAAGACAGCTCAAGAGGAAAGACCAGTTTTTACAACAAGTGGTGCTGGATCAACTAGGCACCCACATACAAAAAACTAAATCTAGACACCTTCTAGGAAGAAACAGAGGGATAAATAGAAGTAAATCTTCATAAACTTGGTTTATACCAAGCCTTCTTAGGTATGACACTAACAGCATATGACAAAAAGAATAAGTTGGATTACCTTAAAAAAAAACAACTTTTGTGCTCCAAAGATATCATTATTTAGAAAGTAAAAAGACATTGTAGAAAGAAAATATTTGCAAATCGCATACCTGATAAGAGACTTGCATTTAGAATATGTAAAGAATTATTAAAACTCAATGATTCAAAGGCAAAAAATCAAATTTAGAAATAGGTAAGGGATCTGAATAGAAATTTTTCCAAAGAAGATATAAAAATGGTCAATAAGCACATGAAAAGATTCACAACATAATTAGCCATTTGGGAAATATAAATCAAAACCACTTCACACCCACCTAGATGACTGGAATCAGAAAGATAGAAATTAACAGCTGTTGGTGAGCTGTGGAGAAATTATAACCCTCATACATTGCTAATGGGAATGTAAAATGGTGCTTTGTAAAACATTGCGTTAATTCCTTAAATCATAGAATTAGCTCATAACACAAACTTTCCTGAGATACGTATCTAAGAGAAATGACTGTATAACCACATAAAAATGTGTACATAAATGTTCACAGCAGCATTGTTAATATATGCAAAGGGTAGAAAAAACCCAAATGTCTATCAATTGATGAATGATAAAGATTGTGTATCTATACCACAGAATATTATTTAACAGAAGGAATAATCGATTCTCTGACATATGCTACAATATAAATGAATCTTGAAAATATTATACTAAGTGAAGAAACTAAGTAAAATAGAACATATGTTATATGACTATGTTAGATGTGTCCAGAACAGATATATTCAAGAAGACAAAAAGTAAAATAGCATTTGGCTAGGACTAGGGAGCACAGTAGATAACCATAGGGAGAGATTGCTAATGGCTACGGGCTTTGGGGGAGTGGGTGATAAATATTCTAGAACTAGTGTGGTGAGGGGTTGTGAAACTCCATAAATATATTGATATACTAAAAACTAAAGAACTGTACACTTTAAGTGGGTCAATTGTATGTTGTATGGCAAGCAAATTATATCCAAGAAAGCTGCTAAAATTTCTATATATTTAATATATAATTATAATTATATATTATGTATTATAAATTATATAATCTATTCTTATATATATTTGTATATTTGTACATTGTACAGTTGATAATATAGCTATGGATTATCATTTTTCTCTTATTATTAATTTTTATTGATGTAGCATTGATTTACAGGATTACATAAATGGATATACAGCATTATAATTTATTATCTATATATTCTACTTCATGATCACCACCAAAAGTCTGATTTGCATCCATCACCATACAACTGACCCTCTTGATCCATTCACCCACTCCCAAGCCCTTTCCCTCTATTAACTTCCAATTTGTTCTCTGAATCTAAAAATTTGTTGTTGTTATTATTTGTTTATTTGCTCTGTTTCTTCCACATATGAGTGAAATCATACAATATTTCTGTTTCTCCTGATTTATTTCATTTAGCATAGTTCCCTCAAGGCCCATTCATGTTGTCACAAATGGCAAGAGCTCATCTTTTTTATAGTTGAATAGTATTCCATTGTGTGTGTGTGTGTGTGTGTGTGTGTGTGTGTGTGTATCACATCTTCTTTGTGCACTCATTTATACAAGGACACTTAAGCTCTTTTCAGATCTTGGCTATTACAAATAATGCTATGGCAAACATTGGGACACATGTCTTTTGAAATTAATGTTTCTGCCTAATTTTCAGATAAATATCCAGAAGTGGAATACTTGGATCATAAAGTAATTCTAGTCCTAACTTTTTTGGGAAAAATTTCCATACCACTTTCCATAGTGTCTTCACTAATGACATTCCCACCACCAGCGCAAAACGGGTCCCTTTTTGTCACATTCTTGACAACATGTTTTATTCTTGCCTTTTTAATAATGGCCATTCTGACAGGAATGAGGTGGTATTTCATTGTGATTTTATTTGTATTTTCCAAATAAGTCATCATGAACATCTTTTCATGTGCCTGTTAGCCATCTGTCTATCTTCTGTCATAGATGTTTAAACACACTCTTACTATGTTTCACAATAGCATAAGATACAACTATTTAGAAGAAAAAATATTCTGATATGAATTCTAAGGAAGCACTTTTGTCTTGCAAAGTAACGAATATAATTTCTGAGAAGAATAATACTTTAAAAAGCTATTTATTAGTTTGGCTATTGATTGTTCATTCCATTATCTTGAGAATGCACATGTAGGGGTGGAAAGTTCCATAAGTCTCCATCTACCTACATGCAAGACTTAGATTCATAGCTTATTGCTCACAGGCATAGGAAAGAACTGTGTCTGGCATATATTACCTTTATATACGGGCCCCAATCAAGTCACAGAATTGATGAAAAAATTTCTTTTTAAATTTAACTCAATTCCCCAATTCTAACCTTTCAACCACATTCATAATTCTTGATAACATTTTTAAATGAGCAGATCTTTGAGAAAGCAATCAGAATATAGGTTGCAAGAACATATATTTTAAGGGGAGGAATACAAAGTTGTATGCACAAAGAAATCACAACTGCATTATTTTCTAATATTAAGCATTTGGACATTCACTAAATGTTCATAATTAAAGAATTGGCTAAGGATAGAACATGTTGATGGAATATAAAATTCATATTTGTGAATAATTTAATTTTTTGAAAATATGAGTTCCTAGAAAGAAACGAAGGCTAAAATATTACATAGACTGCACAGCCTCAGTTTTGTAAAAGATATGCAGATAGTTAGATACAAATGCCAAAAATACTGGAAGAAATGATATCAACATGCACCTACAGTTATTGTTTAGTAGTGTGAGAATAGACAGATAAAGAGAATAGACAATCTAAAAATACCAATATTTTAGAAAAGTTAATATGTGGGAAAGCTGACATTTAAAATCAATGATTGAAAGGATACATTAGATCACACAAAGCACTAGAATATTAATTATCTCACCATGCACAAAAATAAATTCCTCCCTCATACCCTATATCCATGTAAATTGCAGCTAAATTAAGTATTTAAAGGTCTAAAAGGTTACTTAGGCACTATGAGAAACAGAGGAGTTTAAATAAATTGAGGCTGAAGAACTTTTCACACGTCACTCCAAGTGGAAACCATAGAAGGATTGATAAATTTGTCCACATAATATTGTAAAAATTTATCTTCTATCAAATAAACAAAATTAAAAGAAAATAGCTAAAATTAAAAATTCAAAAACTTATTACTGGTAAAGCATTAATGTCTTAATAGGAGAACTATGAAAAACTAAGAGAATAAATTTTGAGGGAACATACATGAAGTCCATTGCAAGAAATAAAGCACCATACAAAAAGAAGCCCACATTCCAACCAATATGGGGTTTATAAGTGGCCTCAATGTTACACTGCAATTGTAAAGAATTATAAAACTGAATATATGTAGTGAAAGTTTTCAGGCATTGGTTAACATATGGCACAGAGCTGTACTATTGAGAGAAAGGAAACACACAGAAGATGACCCAAATGTTTACCTGGGCTTCTTGCCTGAAGGCCCTTTTCAAACTGTGACACAAGGAAGTAGAACCCAAACTGAGAACAATGATCTCATTCAGCTTCAGAAAAAAACAGAAATCACAGTTTGTTGCAGACAAGGTGCCTGCAATTTCTGAGGCAAGATATTGGCAGTGAGGGAGCTTCTCAGGGAAACAATCTGCCAGGGAGGTGACTTTGAGTCTCTGGATGTGTAGGGCAGACATGCACATGCTGAGTTTGCACAGATTCAGAAAGACTCTACTGGGAGACTGTAAGTTGAACAGAGATGCAAAAGGTCACAGTGGCCTGGGAAAGGTTTACATTTCAAACATTCAGTGCAGGGATCTCACTAAATACCCTGCTTAGTTGTGATCTCAAGAAAACCATGCTTCAGAAGTTGCTCAAAGCTTAAAGTAAAGGCAACTCTAAACTTAGCCTAAAAAAGCCTTAAAAACAAGCCTCAGTGGGATCTGCCAATAAACTAGATACTTGCCAGAAAAATGCTTAATATTCTTTAAAGAAAAACAATATCTAGACTCTGTCCACAATATCTACTCACAAGCAGGTAGCAGAGGCACACGTGGATGGCACCAGAAGCCCATTCCCCACTTTCCAGTCCGGTAATGGAGAAGAGAGATGTAGGCCTATGCGGTCTGGGGGAAGCAGTGATAGCCTCTGGAACTCCAGAGGTTTCTGCCTGCCAACAAGGCCACTTTCTTCACAGCAAGTTTCCTTCCTCCTACCCTCTAACTTCAGAGCAAGCTCACAGCAATAGACTCCTTCTCACGGCGAATATTCTCCCAAAAGCTTGCTGTCCAACAACAGGGGAGCAACAGGTTGGGAGCCTCTCCCCACCAGTTTCCCTCTCTCTGGTTAGACATTTCCCGCAATAAACAATTTTATCTCTCAAAAAATAACAACAAACAAACATTTACTGTTGTCCACCTCCAGAAATGTCACATTCATTTTGTTTGATTTCCATTGGCAGCTGCAGTAAATAATTCCAATAGTGCTGAAGTAAGAAGTCAGTCTGCCTTGCTGGATTCACGTGGTTTTTTTCTCCTTCATCTTCTACCACTCATCTAGGCAAGGCATAAAGAATAGACATATCCATTTTAAATACAGCTGAGTGCATGATGGTGGCGTGCACGCACACAGATGCTTCTAAGTGGCAGTTCAGCATCTTACAGTTCCCAACACACAATAAAAAAATTACTAAATATTAATAAAAGCAGGAAAATGTGACAATGATCACAAGAAATCACAACGAAAAGCAATATTAGAAATAATATATAACACAGGTTGAAAACTGGCAGACAAAGATTTGAAACAGCTATTATGAATGTGGAATAACACAGATGGAAAATCTCGTCCAAAAACAAGTAGAGAGAAAGTATATATAATAGCACTGAATAGAGATTGCAATTATGAAAAATATAAAAACCAAAAAGAAAAATGTCCTGAATGGATATAACAGCAGATTGAGAATTACCGGAGAAAAGATGAGTGAATTTGAAGACAGGGCAATAAAAACTATCCAAATCATCTGAGTGGAAAGCACAGAGAATAAGAAATAAACAGAACTTCAGTGACCTGTAGTATAATGAGCTGCAACATGCATCTGGAATCCCACAAGGAGAGCAAGGAGAAACTGGGACAGAAATAAATTTGGGGAAAAAATCACAGATAAATTCTCCCATCTCTTCATCACAGATGAAGAATATAAATGCTCATATATAAAAGTTCAGCAAACCTCAAGAAGAATGAACTCACAAAAAGCTTAACCTAGACATATCATTGTCAAATTGCTACATATTAAAAATAAGGAGAAAATCTTAAAAACACCCAAAGGGGAAAAATTATATCCATTACATACAGCTTATGTACCTATGTACAGGTACATAATGATAACCATAACAACTAACTACTCACCTCCTTTGTCTGCCATATCAAAATTGCTATTAAACGATTTCAGTGAATTTTTAACATTATTGCACCTTTTAATTTAGAATTGTCCACTTATTTTTCTTTCCATAGGTTCTATTTCCTATTTATTGACTCAATCTTAGCATGTTTTCCTTTAACTTGGAGTACATTTTAACAATTGCTTTGAGGTCTTTGCTAAATTCAATTTTTGGATGTACACAGTCAAGTTATACTGATTTCTCTCCCCTCCTCTCCTCCCAGAGAGTGGTATGTTTTCATATATTTTACATATCTGGTAATTTTCTATTGAAAATTGTACATTGTGGTTAAGAAGTATATATTCTATAATCTATTTTGCTATTCAGGGGTTTTTTCCCTTCTAATTTCAGTAAGTAGTGAACTTCTTGAATTCAAACTATAAAATCTTTCTGCCCTATTATTACTCAGCCACTGATGGGGGCTGGGTACAATGAAGGTCTTTTGTGCATCTTAAAAATCAGCAGTAGGTTAATTATGTGGGCAGAGGTTATGTTCTGATAACTCAAGCCCACATGGTTTTCCAGCTTTTGCTGTCTAAACTGTATATGGGTTGACGAATGCAATAAAAGCTACAAGGTCAAAATTCTTCTAGCACTTTCCTTTTTTTGTTTGTTTGTTTGTTTTTAGAATCTCTGAGAGTCCTCCACATACATTGGGGAAAAATACACGCACACACAAATATGTATATACATACATATATTCACACATCCACGTACACACACACACAAAATCTTTAAAACTGTATGGAGACTTAGTTGTTAAGTTCCTACTTAGGCCTTCTCTTCCTCCATCTAACTTCCAAATCTCCTTCTTAAATTTCAAGCTCTCTGCCACCTGTTCTGAATTTGCCTCTTCCAGCTGGTAAAGCTGTAGGTTTTCAACACCCAAGCTAAAGTGAGAGGGGATCAAAATTTCCCCAGAAAAGGCAGCCACTAATTGCCACTCTTACCCAATGTGATGGCAGTTTTTCAGGAGTAAACACTTTTCAAGCTCTTATCTAGCTTTGGTCGTTTTTCAGTACCTGAAATGTTTGTCTTAATCTTTTATGTTTTATTCTTGTTTTCTCATCCAACAACAGCTCACCATTATTGCAAGTAAAGTTTATATAAGTATTTTATAAGTATTTATAAGTTTTTATAAGTATTTTTGTTAATTGGACTCTAGAAGCTTCTCCTAAGGACATAAATAAAAAAAACATGACAAGGAAACTTTATTTTAAGGAAAAAAATCGTTGTCACCTTGGGTACTGATGTGACATCAAAAACATGAACATGAAGACAAAGGGAAAAAATCATTACAAAGGGCTTTCTCAGGTTAAAAACTTTCACTTTTCAATCCACATCACTAAGAAAATGAAAAAGAGGGGCCTCCCTGGTGGTGCAGTGGTTAAGCGCTGCACTTTGGAGCTGTCGGCAGCAGCGATGCAAGTTCGATGCCCGGCCAGGGAGATTTCACATGGTGCAGCAGACCTCTCCTGCCACGCCCGCTGCTCCCCTCAGCAGTGTGTTTCCGTCGATCTGCCTGTTCTGCTCCCTACTCTGTCCTAGTGAACCCTCTCGCCGCCCCACGCCTCTGGCCTGTACCCCAGCTTGTATGCATAAATAAATAAATCTTTAAAAAAAAAAAAAGAAAATGAAAAAGACTATCATACACTAGAAAAAATGTGTCAGTCACATATTTCATAAAATCTAAAATCAGAAACGCTCTTAATATACTTCTTACTAGAAGATAAATAGTTTCATTATAAGGAAGCTAAAAGACTGAAAGACATTCACCAAAGAAGACATATGAACAAACCAAATAGAACAATAAAATGTGATCAACATAATTAGTCAATAGAGAAATGGAAATTAAAACCTCAACTAGACGCCAATGCATACACATTAAATAACTAGAGTTATTGAAGAGTAATAAAAAGAAAAAAAACTGACAATATCAAGCATTGGAGAAATGTGAAATCACTGGAATCTTTAATGCATATCTGATAGGAATATAAACTGGCTAACCACTTTTTAAATTTGGCAGTTTCTTAAAATTTAACATATATATGTCACACAACCGCATAATTCTACTCCTAGGTATTCAACCAAGAGTGATAACACACATCTATCCAAAATCGTGTGCATAAATGCTTCTCAGAGCTTTATTGCAGTAGCCTCAAACTTAAAGTAATCAAAATAAAGAAAGAAAATATGAAACAATGTCATACTATTCATCATTAAAAAGAAGTGGACAATAGATACATGTTACAATGATAAACCTGAAAAATAGTATTTAAGGAAAAATAAGCCAGAATCAGACAAAACAAACAAACTGAACCTAGATCTGAGGCACTCAGCAGGGCAAGGGGAGGGAGAGGAGTCAAAACAGGGGCGGGAAGAGCACAAGGGACTATGGTGATGCATCTCAGGTGCTCTGGTGGCAGGAGAACTTCAGGGACTGCATCTGCAGAGAGAAATCATACACTGTCCAAAAATGAACAATGATGTAAAGAAAATTAATTTAATAACTAAAATAATATGCAAGAATCAAAAGAATACATATTACATTATTCCACTTTAATGAAATTTCTAGAAAATGTGAATCTATAGAGAAAACAGTCAGTGATTACCTGCAGCTGGGGGTAGGAGCTGGCTTGACTGCAAATGGGCATGAGGGAACTTTATGGGTTGATAGAAGTATTTTAAAGTTGGATTGTGAGGTCAGCACACAATCTTTATACATTTACTAAGAATTATTGGATTACACACATGCACTGAGTGAATTTTATGGTATAAACATTATGCCCCAGTAAAACTATTTTTAAAACATCTGCACTTATTTCATACATCAACTAAAACAATTCAGGCATCAGATGTGATGCACAGTTTGTTTTTGTCCACTAGGACATTCATTAGAGGGAAGCTTCAAAATGTTTGTGTTCTTTCCATCCAAGAGAAGAGACTAAAATAAAAATTATGTGGATACACTGGAAGACAGTTGTAGTTTATTAAATGCTATCAAATAGCAACTCATGCCTTTTAATAATAATTTGATCTTTTTATAAACTAAGTTTCCTTTTCCTCATTGGAAAAAATTTTCTTTAAAAATCAAATTAAAATGTTTTTTTATTTTATAATACACATAAAGAAAAATGAATCTTAAAAGAATGCTTTGGGATTTTTTTTCCATTATTTTAAAGTGACACATGTAATAAAAAACTGAAAAGAGCATATTTTAAAAGCAAGACATTCTTTCATTTCACTCTCACTTAGATATTCTTTACTTATTCCAAACATGTCTGTTTATGTTTTATAAGCTCTGATTTTTCAGAACTATTTTCCTTTATTGAACCTTTACTTTTTGATTGGGAACTTTAACTATGGTATTAGGGTTCTGCAGAGTCACAGAACCAATAGTATATTTATTATTATGAGGAATTGGTTTATACCATCATGGAGATTTATAAATCCTATAGTCTACCATCAGAAAGCTAGAGAGAAATCATACACTGTATTATACCACATAAGATAGTATACCACATAACTACCATATGTAGTTATACCACATAAGATAGTGGTATAACTTCATTGTGAGTCTAGAGGCCTGAGAACCAGAGTTGCAATGTTGTAAATTCCAGATCAATGGTAGGAGGAAACTTTTGTCCCAGCTCAAGTAGTCAGGAAGGGGTGAGTCCTTTCTCCCCCCACCACTTTTATCAGGAACAAATGGAAGGCATGATGCCCCCACACATAGGGAGGTCAGTGTATTCCACTCAGTTTACTGATTTAAATGCTAATCTCTTCTGGAAACACCTTCACAGATATGACCAGAAATGATGAATAATCAGACATCTGGGCATCCCATGATTCAGTCCAGTCACCACACAAAATGAACCATTACCCTGTATTAGGCCTCCCCTTATTACAGGAAGCAACATTAATTCTAATAGTTCTGTCCCCTCTTCTTTGAGGACCTGGCTCTATGGCTCCTTTCTGCTGACTTTGTCATTGTGACCACCACCCACTGAAGGCTTGGCATCCCCATTCTGTGTTCCCGTGCTCTCATTTGTAAAATGCTGGAGATACACACACACACACATCATATATATACACATATATATAAGGGTATATGGGAGTATCTTATGTTACTTTGAAGTCTGGAAGAAATAAAATATTTAAAGTATATAGCACATTCTTGATCCTCAACAAAGAGGGACTTTCTTTGCCTTTTCTTTTTTTTTTTAATTTTTTTTTAAATTTATACATACAAGCTGGGGTACAGGCCAGAGGTGTGGGGCAGCGAGAGGGTTCACCAGAGACAGAGCCAGTAGCAGAACAGGCAGATCAGAAATACACTGCTGAGGGGAGCAGTGGGTGAGGCAGGAGAGGTCTGCAGCACCATGTGGGATTCTCCCCGTCTGGGAGTCAAACTCGCGTCGCTGCTGCCGACAGCTCCACAGCGCAGCGCTTAACCGCTGCGCCACTGGGGAGGCCCCCTTTCTTTGCCTTTTCAACAAATATTTATGGAAAGAATAAAATGTTGAAGATGGGCCATTTGTAATATAATCTCTTCATGGAAATAATATTGAATAAAAATCATTAGATTTTAGGCCTCTCTATAAATTCTGTTTTAATCAACAATATTGTACAGTGGTTCTAAATCTGGGGTCTAAATATAGTCAACTACACACAATAAGCATACATGATCTATTGGAAGCCCAGAATAAATGTGACTCACATTTTGGAAGTGACTATTTTTATGCATATCAATAATCTAACCAACTTTCAAATTTAAAAGGAATAGGATACAAAATGTTCATAAACTCTTAGGATAAGTTATAAATCTTCAAAAAGATTTCATGGAGGGAAGGGTTTGAGGAAATGAAGGAATTACACAGCTTCTACCCTCTGATGGACGCTTACCGAAGAAATCTAATGTCTCCTGCAGTTTCAGGAAGGTAGATACACAATGGCACTTTAGAACCAACCTAGTGAGTTTACTGTTGTTTTGAGACAACATAGCTTTGGATACTGTGACAGAGATTAGTCCATACCACTGCCATTCCCACTCTGTTGTCCTACCACTGGCTATGACACACCTTGACTTGTCTGTCTCAAGCACCAGGGAAGGAAGCTAAAGTTAGAGTTTCAAGCAGAAGAAAATCAAAGTTCATTGTTCCTGAGTGAGGTTCCAGAGTGGTAGGAAAAGAGACTGAGGTAGAGCTCTTGCAAGATTTGGAAGGCGTTCAAGCCTTTTTCAAGTAGGCTCAGAAACTGCAGTCTTTTTGTAAAGGAGAAGATCTGGCAGCTGAGAAGTCTTTGACCTACACCTGCAGTGATAGCTGAGGTCTTCAGCTGCAGGAAATCACCGGGGATGAAGGACCTGCAGCTTCAAGGACAGCCGACTAACACTGCCATCACACTCTTGGGGCAGTAAGGGAAGAATAGAGGGGAGGGAAAACAGACTCTGCTGGCATTGGAGGTGAAGCATCACACAAAAGGGAAATGAGTATCTAGTCAAAGTGACCATTGAGAGTGTTCATTTTTAAAAAGGAATGGCCTGATATCCACATCTGGGGGCTTCCTGTACACATGCATGTGACCTGTGACAAGACAATAGTACGTGATATGCACAGATATACAGTGTGCTGATGGAAGAGAGGGCCTTTGAACCAAACAGATGTTAGTAGCTCTGCTATAGAGAGTAAGATTTTAACACCAAGTTAGCCATTTTAAAATGAAGCAGGACACTTCTAGGATGGACTTCCAAGGGAGAGGATTCTTTGCAACATACTAAAGGGAGGAATAAAAATAAACCACATTAAGCAGGAAATGTAATCAGAATCATTCAAAACAAGAATGGCCCATCAAGATGTGATCATCTCAGAATTTATAATGGTGCTGGGAGGGAGCTCACCCAATCTATCCAACCCTTTTCTTTAGCTGAGGAAGGTACTGAGCTGAAAATAGACATGTGGGCTGGACTATGGGCTGTCCCATGTGGCCCAGTCAGGCAAGGGTCTACTAGGCCCTCCCACAGCCCCAGCACCCACATTCCATCCCTCCCCTCCCCAGAATGCTGCGGAGGCATCAGAGGCTGGATTTGACAAACAGGGTGATGGAGGCCCTGGGTGCTTCTCCCTCAGGACTAGTCAGGTGTTCATTCTACCTTGTCCTCAGTGTATCTCTCTAGCTCTCAGATACAACTCTGTAAAACCCAAAGAAGACGAGTGAGTATTATTAACGTGTGAAGAAATAGTTGCTGAAGAGACAGGCAAAAGATTCTGGGTTATATTGCTGGAGGAGAAGAAAACCCCCTTCTCTATCTCTTTATCAAAGAGGATAAAGATGCCAGTAAGTAAGCAATTAAGGTGAGCGTTAATAAATCAAAGAATCAGGCTGTAGAACAGCAAAGCAGCTTCTATGCTGTGCCTTCAGATCTTTCATTTGATGAAATGGAACCTCAGAAGGGACCAGCCACCTAACAAGAGGGAAATGGGGGGAAAAATCTCAGGACTTCTAACCCCTCACCCTCTGTTTTCCCCCTTTTATGCCACTTTAAGCAATTTGCCAGGAAAAAAATGAACAAACACAGGCCTGAGAAGATTTATAAAATTGCCCAAAGTCCCCAGTGGGTAAGAGATGAATCAGTATAAGACAAACTTCTACATTCCCCTGTCAGCCTGGTCACTAAATCATTCTTCTGCTCTGAAACGCTGGTAAAATCTGAACTTTTCTAAACATGTAAAGCCAAAAGCTATCAATCTGTCTAGAATAAGATTTCTTTGGCTAGTGGGACTTTAACAAAGATGCCAAAGGTCTCCCTTTAACAGATTTTGCTCAAAACCTGCCCCCTAACCACATGTTCTACTTTGAATAGATGGGATGATTTGGACAGGATCATATTTTGCCTTCCTTTTCTTTTTTAGGTTAGTGAGAATTCAAGCTTTCCATAGGCTCAGTTGTACTCAGCAGTGGCAAGGAAACAATAACACTTGATTTGACTTTTGTTTCTGCTCCCTGTAATTTGAGATGACAGGCCCAAGTTATCTTCCTTTCCATAGGTCCTTCCGTTTCTGCAAGAAGAGCTTGCTGCTTGGCAGCTCTCTGGCTTGCACCTGGGAATTTCCGTCTAGAGGCCAGGACAATGGCCTCCATACAGAGGCTGGGCCTTCCTGCATGAGGTAATTAGAACATCCTTCCAGCACCCTGGTGTGAGGGCCACTGGCATAGAGTTACACATCAGGATGGTGCAAAGCTGTCTCCTTTCTTTCTCTTTTCATTTCTCTCCCTGTCTACCCCACCACAATCTTCCGAAAAAGTGAATACGATCTGAATGTTTTCAGCATGCTACTAAGCTCCAAATGAGAAGCAAATGACTCTTTCATTTTCTTCCAGGAAGCAAGGCCAATTTTAAGCCAGGGCCCCAGGTTTCTAATTCTGAGGTCAGAGTTAACATCACAACAGAGGGTGGAGGAGGACTTGTCATTTCATTTGGCCTGAGCCCCCAGAGGGTGTAGGAAGCAAATGTACTTTTCCCAGCTGAGGTCAGTCTGAAGCCTGTTTACCTCGTTAGCAAGCTAGTCTTTCAGGTGACAGCACACTAAGTTCTTCCCCGAGTTCATTTTCAGATTGCTCTAACAGTTCAGAGTTTGTCTCCTCTTAATTATTATATTGTTATTATTTTTTGGTCTCTTTATCAAGCTTGGATGTAATTTTCAAAGACTATAGGTGATTTGCATTAATAAAATCCTGGCATTTTCAAGATTAAAGTGAACCCATCCCAGAACTGGTCAGTGATTGCTGAGGATAACTTCTGTCCACTTATGAGGTTACTTAAGAGGTTAAGAAAGAATCTTCAGCGGTTACTAAGCTGAAAATTCTGTTGGTTTTGTAAATTACTTACCTAAAAATAATTTGCCAGGCAACAGTGATTCAGTTATTATCAACTCCCCTCTCTCAATTTCATTCCATTTCATCATTGGTTCATACTTTTCTTCATTTCTTGCCATGAGAGTACCAGTGAGTGCTTTACTGTTACTATCATGGAATAGGATGTTCATTGGAGCATTTTTACTTTCTTCTAAATTTTATTAAAAGGCAAGTGAATTTGGGGGTTGGAAAAACCATAATTTATGACATCTAATTTTGATAAACCAATTTAAAAAAATTTTTTAGAAATGCAATGTTACAGAAAAGATTATAGATTGTTCTGAAAATGACTATCTTAAAAAAATGCATGTTCTAGTAGGGAAGGTATAATGGTCATGGCTTATTTCCTTTACTCTAAAATATAATATTTCATATTTTCACTTTTCTTTCAATGGAATGCATCTTAGAATTGATACATGCATTTAATATAGAATTTCTTCCCCCCACAAAAAAAATCATTTCATCAGTGATTATGTTCTAAATTTGATGATATACTGTGAGATATGTGGGCATTATAATACCTTACATAGCATCATAAAGCACTTTTACTTCTGCAAAGCACTTTTACTTCTGCACATTTATAGATAATACATACATTTTTCATCTATGTATACCAGATTACACAGAAAAAATAGATGTTGAATATTTTGCCCTCCACCCCTGGTCAAATAATCAGAATTCACTAGAGAGCAAAGGGGATCATGCCAAAACCAAACAAACAAATCCTCAGGACAGACCTAAGGATAGACTTACAAGCAGAAAGTTTAGACCCCACTGAACAAAACATCTGAATGTAGAGAGACAAGTTCTCCCCCATAACTCCTTAAGCAAATCACTTAATTTCCTGAAGTTAAATTCTCATCTATAAAACCAAGACAATAAAGCAACCCTTTAAAGACCACAAGGGACCTCTTATGATTTCTTTAAGTTCAAGGTCAATGACAAAGAATTAGGTATTACTAACAAAATTAAGTTAATATTTTTCTTTTTAAACCAAGTTTTAGTGTTTCCCCTAAGTTGGTGTTGGTAGTTTTTCTCACTAATATCAACTTCAAATTTCAGAGTGTGATATATCTGATGTCTAATGCCAGATGATTTGAAAAAGATATTGTTTGAAAATCAGGAACAATAATAGTGCTTTGGGGATTCCTTCGGTATTTAAGAATAATGTTGGGTGACACCATTTAAGTTATTTAAAATGACTTAAAGAGATGATATATTGCAGCCCACTATATTATCCCAATATACAGAAATCATACTGTAAGAGTATTTTATTGACTTGTCAATAATTGGTATTGTGATTCTGAGGACACTAAGAAAGAAATGATGGGTTTTTTTGGTGTTTATCAGTTGTTTTCAATTTTGTGTTCCCATATTTATCTAAGTCATGATTTCTGCTTTAATTAATCTCAGTCAAGCAGAGATTATTGCCATATGGAAGGAAAATGGCTTAATACCTGTCAACACTGCCATTCCTTGGGGGGAAAAAAAGAGGGACACTGTATATAGATGGTTAACATATTTCTCTAACTACTTAGCACATTTACTATTTTATGGTGCTATCTTTCCCTTGAATAATCAGAAAGCCCCATTTAAACAACAACAATAAAAATGGCAAAAGTCCACATGTGCACCCTCCTAGTGAAATATTTAGTATCAAATCAAGATTTAGAGAAGAATATGAAGACCCTATAATGTATTATGCTTCTGATGGACACTTGATCCAATTTTTGATATCCTACTAGTTCATTTAGATTTCTTATATTTCATCCACGATAGGGGACTCATACATGAATATGTAAAACATGCGAGGTGACCACTCACAGTATATTTCTAAGGCTGGAAGTTACCTTGTCAGCAAATGCACTCTGCCTCACATGTCACAATTTCTAGAGAAGGGAGCTGAGTTTTCTTTGCATTATAATCAATATTCTACAATTACAGGAATAGCAGAAAACATGTGTTAAATCCTGTTGATGAGAAGCTGGCTCAAAACAGAGGAATTCACATCAGGGATATATCAAAATGAAACTGGGATGCAAAATACTACCTTCTTACCATTCCATGTTCCCATAAGTCTTTTTGACTCTATTAATGCGATAGGCTGGAAAAAATTATTTTTTCTTCCTCAGCCCAGTCAGGCTAACAGGGGATTCACTGGGGTGGGAATGGCCTCTTTCTCAAGAATCCCATTGATGAAAGCAGAACAGCAATGATACAGAAAAACATTATGCTATATAAACATTATGCCCATAAGAACTAGTCTGAGATGCCTTTCTTTCAGAAGATTTAGCTGTTTCATAAACACTGTAAAGAACTACCGAGGACTCTTCCGCTGCACTGTAGACATAAAGTCTGCAGGCTTCACAGGCCATTTTCCTGGTCACCTCCAACAAGAGAAAGCACAGAAGGGTGCAGAACCTCTCAGCAAAGCACAGCAGACCCTGCCCTTAAAAGCATCTGATTTTCATTTTTCCTTTGGCATTTTCACACATCTCCTTTTACAAACTTGATTCATTTCTGTTTAGCTCTGAAAAGAAAATTCTCCGGCTGGAATGAGACACTAGGAATGTGGGAATTCATACATGGCGTGCATGTGTGGTTAGTGGTGTGTGTGCCATTTGTACACATCACCCACTGGGAAGTTAAATCATTTTTGGATACGGTTTGTGGCAAGAGTATCCAATGTGCCAACTCCAGGTCTTTGAAGTAAGGCTCTGTACAACCTGTTATTGAAACATCTCCTGCCAACTGAAAGTAGAGGAAGTAGCCCTTGAGAGAGGCATATTTTCCTTCTCCTGCCATTCAAGCCACACAGGGACATTCTTTCAGCTCATCTGGAAAAAAAAAAAGAGCTTCTGAATGTTTACTTATTTTCCTTCCATCTGGTGATGACTTTTGATATGAATATTTTTTTTAAGTTCTCCCTTTGCCCCTCCTGTAACGCAGGATTTAATAAACAGATGTGTAGAATTGAGAGGGTGAAGGCGGGCAGATGCAGCTAGGAGAAGGGCCCACTGTTGGGGTGACCAGCTGGCTTAGCGACAGAAGGTTAAGAGATGAGTCCACACTCTTGCTCAGAGGTCTAAGGATTCAAGTCCCAAGTCCAAGCAGAAATGGCAGCAGCTCTCACACTCTGCTTCCTCACGTGACACTTAAACGGGTGACATGAAGACAGTGACCACTGTGGCATCATAGGGTTGTCCTGAAGTTCCAGCTCACTGAACAGAGTGCAGTGCACTCTGCAACCACAAACCACAGGGTAGCAACCCCACTGTTCCTCATGGCTGATGGATTTGTGGGTCACTTTTAAGAGTTCATCCTACTGGGCTTATAATGTGCTAAGGAGAAAAAAATCCAAGTAAGAGATATTTAAAAGACATATCAACTCCAGCTGTGTATGTCAAAGACCTTCAGTTTTCACCACCTACAAGGATTTTTCAAGCCAAGAACCAGCCTTGTCACAGACAAATAGGGTATTTTTAGTTCTTCGATTCCTAGGTTTGCACAACTCTTTCTTTAACTTCGATTCAGTTGAGCAAGAACTTGGGGCATCCTGATTATCTGTCTGTGGCTAAGAGTGTGACACTGAGTGTGGCCAAGCAGTTGCTCATCAGAGCCTCCCTACAAACATGATGCTCTCGCTCTCAGATAAAGGAGAAGGCCCTGCTGCCTGAGCCTGTAGCAGGCTGGGAGGGACATGCCTCAGCCTGGCGGGGTCCCACTGTCTAGTCTGGGAAGCCAAGTTCAGAGTACTGACCCAGCCAGTGTTCCAGGGGAGAACACAGAGGAAGGAGTCAGATGGGACAGAACTCAGAGCCTGTTAGAAGAAACAAAGAGTTCTACATTGCTACTTGCTTCCTCATCAGGTCAAAGAGGTGCTGGCTGAGAAACCTTACCCAGGCACCACCTGGGTAGCCGGCTGTTTCTTGAGCAAAAGGAAATGCCTTCTCTAAGTATCACATGTAACAATACTGTCAAATGACTCCCAAGAGACACCTGCCATTCAACTCCTTCCTTTCCCATTCCATTATCATAATAAAATCTGCCGTTTTGTTTTGTTTTGTTTTGTTTTACTTACCAACCAACCGTGTAACCCCACCTCTACCAGCCATCCCCTGAGATTCAGAGAGATGAGCTATCAGCTGTGAGACAGGGCACAGCCTGGGGTCCACCTGGACCCTTTGTCCTCTTTGCCACCTCCGTCAGTGTAAGGAGAGTGCATAGCATCTGGATGTAATTTCCATTTGAGGCACCTGCTGATGAGGTGTGGGTCCTCATTTGCAAGTCCCTTTTCTGCAGCCCTGACACTGACTGAAATGGAGTTCCTCTACCATGGTCAGGAACTGGAGGTCTCTATTAAACCAAAATGAACAATTTGCAATGGCCCCAAATAAGGCTGTTATTTCTGGCACACAAGAGCTACTTTTCCCAACTTGCACACAATTCACCACTAAGATGATAGTTATCTTTCTAGAGAAAACCCAACCTCTGTCAGCACCAGGTCTCCTTGTGCTCCTGCCTGAGATGCCTTTTGTTAGGCAATCCCTTCTGACCATCAGAGCAGTGCCCAGCCAGCATGCAAGTCCTGCAGGCACAGGAATGCCAGCTCTCCACTGAGGAAACCTAGGTGGGAAGAGCGGTAGTATAAGAATAGGTTCAAGAACTTTGGTGCCAAGTGGGAAACTCTCTGTGATGCCAAGAGAGCTGATTCTGCTTAAAGGTGATGGATTTGAGGAAAACAATGGGAAGGAAACTGCACTGACTATTCACAATGTCAGAAGCTGTGTTGGACACTTTGCACCTTTTTCACTTAATTCTCCTAACAACTCTGGGACCTTGGGATTGTCAAGATCATTTTCTGTACAAGGAAATGGAAGTTTGGAGAGTCTAAGTAACTTGCTCAAGTCTAGGCTCAAGTCTTAGGCAGCTAAGAGATTAGTAGCAGCAATAGGAAATGAGCCTTGAAGTCACAGATGACCCTGTATGGGGTGAGTTATCAAGGGGATTTGTGCATTCAATGAAATCTTGACCAGAAGAGGCTGAATACCTCCTAACTTTCTGTGAGCTAACATATGACTGAGAGTAAGGTCATAGAGTCAAACAGGCCTGGGATTTGAATTTGGACTCCAATACCTGCACTGCATGCTTTGAGGCAAGTTGCTTAACTTCTCAAAACCTCAGTCTCCTAATCTGTGGAAATGTATACATGTACTAGGATATTAAAGAGCATAGAGAGGGAAGATTCTAAGACTCCTTAACTTCTAAATGGAATGTCATTGGAACCTGTCTCCGGCTTCTTGTTTTAGTGATTTACAAACTCCTATCACAGAGGTACATATTAGCTGAGTGAGAAGAAACCAGAATACCTCATGCTTTTTTTTAAAGCATATTATTTACTATATTTTTAGGATAGTTGGAAGAAAAAAATGTTTAACCAGTTTCTAATAAAGTTACATATTTAAATGATGAATGACTAGTCTGCTCTGTAGGGATGAAATAGACCAATACATAATTTTTAAAAGTTAATTATACCTTTCTCAGAAGGGGTGTTATAAGGATTAAATTGGACAGTGTACAGAAAGCACTTAGCTCAGACCAGCACACATTAAGTGTTCATAAATAGTGGTTATTGTCACCACCCAGGGGCTCTTGTCCCAGTGCGCCTCCCATTTCCTCCCTCTGCACTCCTCTTGTCCCACTTTGTACCAGGACTAGGTGATTGGGCTCCACCTGGCAAAAGATGATGGACTGAGGAAGAGCCAAATAAAAATGTTTGGGCTCCCTATTTCCTGCCTGTGGTTTTGCACACCCTTGGAGGCACAGCCATCCCACTAATGCATTTCTTCCTCCCTCTTACTGCTCTGCAGGTTGTAATAACGGGCATGTGGTTTTGGCTGCGGCAAAAGGTATTCACAGGGATTTTCTCCTTAATACTATGCAGCAACACATGTAACGGTTTGACCTCCTTATGTGTATTGCAAGTGATAAAGTATGGTACGAGTCAGGATTTTATACAGAGAAAGAGAAAAGTCAAGGAGAAAGCACACTCTGCAAAAATGAGCCAAACACGGTAACCAGGTTTTTAGACTAAGGACTCATTTGCAACGGATAGAAATTTGGAGTGGGGGAGAGCCCATCTCCTCACACAGCTCAAATCCATCCACTGTCTGCTGCTTCCACACCAAGTGTTACGTGACTAGCCATGCCAGTGAGCAGTCTCCCTGCTCTGGGACAGCGCAGGACATTTCCCACGTGTTCTTGTGCCTTCTTGTTTTCATTATTATTATTCTTGTTAGCCAAAAATGTTACTACATTCTAGTAGGCACAATTTGTGAACAGTCAGATCTCTCCCCCAACTGAATTTACCAGACCATGGGCACAGCAAATCTGAGGGCAGAGTTGAGCAACTCTGAATAAAACATCTTCCAAATAAGCACAGCTACCAAGACTTCTTAGAAGGAACTGTTCACAAGATTATCAGAGCCTTGGTGGGAAAACAGGTAAGCCAAGGAGTTACCTTTGAGTGACCTTTTGTTGTGCTGACTGAGTCCGAGTTGCTTCCCACAACTACCATGGCTGGGTGGTAAAGGAACAAAGTCCTTTCATAAAGAGTTATTATAGGGGAGTCAAAAAATGTCATGAGGGGAGCTCCTTATCTTGGATAATAGAATATTTCCTCTTGATAGAAATCAGCACTTCTGCCAAGGGAAGCTGAGGAGTGACTGGGAGGTTTGCACATGTTATGTAAGCAAGTTTATTTTTTGAGCTCAGGGATGGCGTGCCACTGCCTTTAACAGCATCTGCTCTATTCCCATTGTGACCATGTCACTCCTGGGCTGTGCGGAACATGCCTACATTTGTGCGTGGTGAGGAGTCACTAGGAGGTAGTAAGGGCCCCAAATTAGCAAGAAACTCCTAGAAACTGCCCAGAAATAAACAAGTTGATTTGGAAATTTAAGGACTCTATCGGTTAAAACCGCTAATGGCATTTGGATTCCCATTCACTGATGCATTTCAAGGACTCTTTATTGAACTTTTGCTTTCTGTGTAAAATTCTCTTATATCATTATTCTTGTACATAGTAAGTACAGTCATTCTGAATGAATTTATAATGCAAATTCTTTTTGCTTTGAACTTAAAACCTTACACACTGACAGCATTGTGGTTGGGAAGTTCGCATACCTCTTATGGTTTTCTCAGTTCAGCATTTACCTATTTCTCCCTCTTTATTTGGCTCTGCTATGTTGTTCTTCTGAATATATTGCTTCCATCTTCATGAAGCTGGTGCTTGATCTGCTCTCTCAATTTTTTTTTTCACTTGGATTGACAATTTTTAAAGAATAATTTCCAAAAAGGTCAAGTGATTTTACTGAACGCATCAATTAAAGGAGGAGCTGGTAATATATTAAAGCCAATTCAAAGAGAACTTGAACTGTTATCTAGTAGAATCAATTTAATAAAGAAATATTAGAATAAGATTTTTGAATTAGATACAATACTGGTTAATGGCCAATAAAGAAGTGTATAAAACTAGTTCACTTGATCAGATATTCAATCTGGACAGAATTTATTTGTGTCTCTACAGGATAAAAAACCTCCATGTTATCTCTGCCACTACAGGAACGTAAATAATTTATATTTTAACCTTCTATTCACTAACTACTAATTGAAAAATTGTTCTTACATATGGAATAAATTTAAAATAACTTTAAGATAACAAAGAATATATACATTTACCAGTTATTTGATGAAAAAAATTGACTCATGTATTTCTGCCTATGTAGGAAAATGTGTTAGAAAGAAATCCTTACACTTAAGGATTACTGGCATTGCTATAATTATATATCATTACAGTAAGGATGATAGTGACTGTCAGCACTTCAGAATTTATACCTCCAATTCTTTGTTGGTGTTACAATGTGTGGTTATATATAAAAAGAAAGCACGGTGTCCCGTCCACTCCCCACTGACTGCTTCCATTGCTATACAGATTGAAGGAGCCACAGATGAAGGAAACTGGGTTTTTTAATTACTTCTTGAAAAACTATTAAGTAGTCTGAGATGATGTTAGGGGGTTAGCAGGTAGGATTAACTTAGTTTATACAATTACTAAGGGGATATATGTGGTTGTTTAGTACATGGGTGGTTAGCATTACCTGCCATAAAATGACAAAAGGTTATTTCTGAGGGAGCCACTTTCTTATCTCTCTCTTTCCCTCTTCTACCACTTCCTTCTTCTCTTCACCAGGCAAGTATTTGTTGTTCCCTAAACATGTGAATTTTAATTTTCCTTACCTTTGTGTTTTCTTCTGTCTCTGCTTGGATACTTTTCCTTGGCCTATCTATTCTGAAAAACCCTTTTCCTCTCTCAAGAAACAATTTAAATGTCATGTCATCTGTGAAGCCACTCACATCTCTCTTCCTCTCTCTCCATCCACCCATTTATCCACCTGGCAGTTCACTGGGCAAGCACTTCCTGAGTGTGACAATTTGTCAGGCTCTCAGCTTGGATGTGTGATCTCATCTCTCTCCACTGGGAACTCAGGCTCCAGTTTGAGAGGAAAGACCTAGAGGCTAATACGTACATAACAACAGGTAAAAACAAAATTACAAAGAAATATTGGGTATTATGAGACTAGATGAGCCTTGGAGCATTTCTCCCTCCTTCAGACCTGCTCTCCCAGCTCTGGGCATGGCTGGACCCTCCTCTTATTCTAGTCCCAAATGTTCTCTCAGAAAGTCAGGCACATTTTCTTCAAACAAATTGATCAGAAACTGTCTCTATTTTATTCCTTACCTTCTTTGTTTTTGTTTTTAATTCTCCCTCACAATGAGAACAGGAGATAACCAGTGTTTTTCCAGATCTAGCACAGTGACTGACAAATCATGGCTGCTCAGTGATGCTTATTGAATGAATGAATGAATGAATGCATGCATGCATAGAACAAACCTGTCTGGGGATGAGCTATTAGAGTTTCCTGAAGGAGTTGATGCCTGTTTCAAATCATAAAGGTAGCAATTTACCCAGAAAAATGTAGATTCCAGCTAGACAGTACAATATAAATAAGAGCTTAAAACATGACCTAATGTTCATGGAAAACGATAAGAAATAAAATGTTGCTGGAACAAAGTGGTTTAGGGTGGTGATATGACTGAAAAAGAAATAGTTGGCAGATTGTTTCATTCATTCAACACTCTGAATTATGAAAGCACTTCACACAGCACGTATGACACATATGGCATTACTGCATTTTTTAATGTCTCTGCGGGAGTGAGGTCAAGAACTGATGCTCACTCACTTCATTTCCTCAGCTCTAGACTTATCACTCATGCAAATGGTAGGTAGTTGAAAAGAAAGAAGATTAGTTAATAGTATTGTATTTCTGGCTATTCTTAAAACAAAGATTGATGATGCCTAGCACAAAAAATTTAAGAGAGACAAAAGTTAGTTAGTTGACCAAACAGTAGTGACAGAGGAGAAAAAGGATCTGTGCTATCCTATCCATTCATGAAGTCAGCACAGAACACATTCAGATCTCTTCTTCCCACAATAAGCATAACAAAACTCATATGGATGGAAGTACCAAGTCTAGAACACACTTAAGTGAAGTCCCAGCAGCTCCTTACATAAACCTCTTGTGTACAGTGATAAGTTGAAAGATACTAATGTTGTTAAAGAAAACATCCCAATACTCAGTGAAATAAGCCAGAAAGAAAGAGAAAAATATCGAATGGTTTCACTTATAACAGGACTATAAGGAAACCAAATAGGAGAGAGACAATCAGCGGGGGGGGGGGGGGGGGGGGGGGGGGGGGGGGGGGAGGAGGCGGAGGAAGGGAAGGAAAATCGCACAAAATGGGACAGAAAAGAACACAAGGGACCATG
>PVIJ01005500.1:0-102893 GCA_004024925.1 Scalopus aquaticus
CCGCCGCCGCCGACGCTTTCCCCACCACCCCCGGGTACCCAACCTCGGTCGGAGCCGGCCTCCGACATGGATTTTCCTTGGAATTTGTCAGAATTAGGAGTAAAAGAGTAATAATGATCAGAATTCATTTCAAACTCAGTAACCTTACTAGGGAAGCTAATACTACACAGTGCACAGTCTGGCAAGTGGCAGAGAAATCTTCCCTCCCTAGGACAGTATCTCCTCTTCTAGCCAGCTGTTGTTGTTTGACTTGTTAGGAGGAGTAAGACTGTATTCCAAGGTAGCATGTTTGCACATCAGAGTCTGGAATACACATTGGTTTACTCTGCCCAGATGATTCAGTGAAGGGCAAAAATGACTATTCTCATTTCCCAGTGGCTTCTATGGTAGTTTGGGATAAAAAGGCAGAACTGCCCAAATATGCAGAACTAACTTTAGGTGATTCAAAAACAGAGCAATAACTTACCCTAAGACATCTTCAAACAAAAAAAGGAAAAGGAAAAAAAGGCAGTGTTTTACTTGTGACCAATAGTTTGTCTCTTACGCCCACTTTTCATTTACTGGGAAAGATCATCTGTAATTCACCTCGTGCATGCTAGAAAGTTATACAACTTTTTTATATATTGACAGTTTCTAACTATGTAAATAGTGACACAGACTTGAAATATACTTTCAAGTTAAAAAGGGTTCTCGGAAAGCGAAGATGTGAACTTCAGATTGCAAGTGTTCGTGGAATGTTGAATGACGGCCTGTGCGTGTTCTGGTAAGGGGGTCAGGCACACACTTTCTAAAGTTCAAAGTTAAGGTGAACACGGCCTTGGTTCAGGCCACAGCCTTGACTCTGCTGAATCTTCTAGAGTCGGAGGTTTTCAGAACATGTATTTTATGTAACTGCATAATCCTGATGTCATTCCCAAGTGTCCTTCTGAATGATTTACAGTAATGACACAGTTACATTCCCAGGGAGTGGGTTTTGTGTCTAAACTCAGCTTTATATACAACATATCCCTCTTGCAATCAAATTTACTTATCTAAAAATATAAATAAAAGTCTATTGTAGGGCCTCCCTGGTGGTGCAGTGGTTAAGTGCTGCGCTGTGGAGCTGTCAGCAGAGGCGACGCGAGTTTGACGCCCAAGTTTCACACCCGGCCAGGGAGATTCCCACATGGCGGGGCAGACCTCTCCTGCCTGGCACACTGCTTCCCTTGGCAGTGTATTTCTGTCCATCTGCCTGTTCTGCTCCCCACTCTGTCTCTGGTGAACTCTCTCGCTGCCCCATGCCTCTGGCCCGTACCCCAGCTTGTATGCATAAATAAATCTTTAAAAAAAAAAGTCTATTGTAAAAGAGAAATTGTTCCTGGTTACAGTACTAATGAAAACCTCTTTTAGCACAACCAGCATTTTCAGAGATAAGTCTGAGTTTTCTTGGACTGAAATGATGAAAGGCAGAATTTGAGGATACAGGAGGGAAGTTAAGGATGGTGATATTTACAACACCAGTGTTTAAATGTCCCAGTAAAAACACCACCACTCAAGAATAACTTGACCTTCAAGTTTATCAACTCGCAATGTGATGACTTCATAACACAAACCAGGCCACTACAATTACATTTGCATTTTAAGTTTTAAAATCCACCTATAGTCTGCTTCCCTCAGGTCCACATCAAGAGGAAGGGTATGATAGCATCTCACGAGGAGTTCCCTGCACCTCTCTGGACTGATCACTGCTGGCCCTCTAGGAGGAAATCTCATCTCTCCATTGTCCAAAAATCAGCGTGGCCGTAGGGTTGACTTGAAATACACTGCAGTGTTTCTTAAGCTTAGGGTAATGCATTTTAAAGAAGCGTTTATTTTTCAAGTATTGGAGAGCATGTGAGCCTGAGGAAATCCTAACCACTGAGCACATCAGCTTTACACACCGTCAGGGGTAGATGGAAGACTAAGCATCTCAGCCTTGCTTACCATTAAAAGTTCATGGTTACTTTTTGAGGGAAAACAGAATCAATGTCATTTTCTCCCTCTAAATCCAGAGAATTTCTCAAGATAAACTGTATTTTCCAGAATATTCTTTACACACATGTACACGTACACACACACACACACACACACACACACACACACACACACACCCCTGCTTGATTCCAAGGTGTGAAGTGTTGAAATGTAATCTACACTTGAACCATTCTGGCAACTCAAGCTCTAAGAAGATTTTTTTCTACGGAAAACGGTCTTTTTAACACCCAGCATTTCCCCAGCTGACTTTACTAAAAAGCCTTTTACTTATTTTTAAACAGACACAAGAAATGGTGTCTTGTAGAACACGTGGTGAGAAACACTTCTCTCCTTTCTAAGCACCTCAAGGACCTGGAAAAATCACTGGGAACAGTTTCCCAGGGCGGCTGTAACAAACTTCCACCAATTGGGTGGCTTCAAACAACAAAACGTTTTCTCTCCAATTTCTAGAGGTTAGAAAGTCCTCTCCCGTCCGCCCTGCCTCTCTCCCAGCATCTCTGCGTTACATCTTAATTTTATGACTGCAGAGTCCTTTCCAGTGAAGGTCACACTTACAGGTGTGGGTGTAGGACCTGAACATGCATTTCAGGGGCTCTAGTTACTACCCGGCACACTTCCATGCACTGCTCCTTACCATATCGTGTGTGAGAGGGAGCACCTCAGCACAGCTCCCAGCTCTTCTCTTATTCTTTCCCTGGGTGACTCAACTATGCTTTCTGTATGCAGGTGATTTCCAGGTTTCTATCTTATATATGCGTGTCTTGTTTGTGTATTTGTAGTCCTGACCGCCCCCGAGTTGCAGACTCTTACATCCAATATCTCTGACGCAGCCGATGGGAGCAGAGAAACTAAACACACTCTGATTTTCCTCTGGCCAACTCCCTTGTCTCCAGCCCATCACATCTCAGTAACTGATGCCATCGTTCTAAGAATCAGCTCCTGTTTCCCCTTTCCTTGCATCCACGCTTCTAGCCCATCAGCAGTTCAAGTTGGTCCTTTAACCTGACCTGCTGTGATGCCTCCCCTGTGTTCCAACAGACTGCAGCTGTCTGGATTTTCTTCTTCCAAGTCTCTTCTCCTGCCCCCCATAGTCTGCTGTCCCCACCGTAGCAGGTCTGATACTTTGCAAGCAAAGAGCATGTCACAGTCTCGCTCAAAGCTCTTCAGCATCTCTTCCCAGAATCCCCCTTGCCCTCCAGGCTCCAACCACCGCCTCCTTCTCTGGTCCTCTCCTACTTCTCTCTCCAGCTCCTTATGGCCAGGCCTCTACCCAGCCAAGTCTGAACCCTCATTTTGAACTGTTCCCTTGCTGTTGCATCTGCTCTGAAGTTCTCTTTCCCAAATATTTTGCAAGTCCCTTCCCCCCCACTGCCCCCCACCATTCTTTCAAGTCTCTTAACCACTACCTTCTCCAAGTGGTCATCTCTATCATACTCCAAAGATTTCCCCTTATCTAGTCCTTTAGCCTATTTTGTTATTTTTCAAAGCAGTGCTCTCCACAGACTAAAATTTGTCTCCTCAGACTAAAATATAAATGATGTAAGAGCAGAGAACTGACTTACTCACCATGACACTTTCAGTCCCTAAACAGTACCCGGCACATAGTAGGTGCTAAATACCACTGACTACACAGGCAAATGAATGAATGTATGTAGCACTCCTAAGCAGACATTTTCAAGCCTCCTTCCTCCATGTTTCCAAACAGCATGTCTGTCTATCTGCTAATCTGCTTTCCTAAAATCTCTTGTGTATCTTGTTCCTCTTTGTCTAAGGAAATGGGCTTGACACGCAAAGAGCCTGTTCAGACCCAACACCTCAGCAGTGACGTTTCCCTGCTCGCTCTGCACTGCTGTCTTCCCTGGACTCAGTCTTGACTGTGCGCGTCAGCAGCTAACTCTTCTGTCCTTATTTCCTGTTTGTCTCTTCCAAAGAGACCGTAGCCTCTTAAGAACAAGGACAATACTCTATATTTTTGTTTTCTGCCCAGGACTGACAGTGATAAAGTAAAAATACTGGACAGTCTTGACTTTTTTACTCATCACTGATTGACTCATTGATTAAATGACTCAATTTAATCATGGCTCAATCTCAAACATGGAAATGGAACAGCAGCTTGAGGGCTTGTGGGGGATATATAACAGAAAAGAGGCATTCCAATCCACAAAACGTTACTGGAGTAGCAGTAAACAAATCAGAGGCTAAATAATGTCTTCGTTTCTTATCAGAAGGCAAACAACCCTTCTTCCCATGATGTTAATAGCACAATGCTAACTGGAAAATCTGCCTGGTTGGTATAGTTGCAGCTCATTCTTGACCTTTCTTCACTGCCCATGAAACAACTTGTTAGTGAATGAAAACGGAATCCAAAAAACATCATTACTAAACTGATACCATTCGTGTGTGAGTCATTTCCCAACAGTGTACTTGCTGAATTACCCTGCTAGCTTTACTGAAAAATTAGATCACTTTTTAAGCATATGTTTACAACATAGGGGAGGGTAGTGGGCAAGGTACATTGATCAAGGCGTAGCTAGTATTTTCTTGACATCATCGGGAGGAGCCCAAAGGTACTGAAGTAATTACTACCAAGGATATTAAATATTTATTTTTAAAATATAATTAAATACATGTAACATTTGATATATTGTTTTTGAATATATACACACATTGTTATATGTGTATGTGTCTATATATATTCAAGAATAATATATTCCTTCTGGTGTTCTTAACTGTTTACTTATTTTTACTTATTTTAACATGGCCTATTAAAATAAGTCATATCTATTTGTAATTGACTTTGGATTTTCTTCTTTACACCAGTATAAGTTCACCATCCTTTGCATTATTGTGTTTTGGTCACTGGAAAATAAAAGGTAAGATCCAGAGATGTTTTTGTTTTTGTTTTATGTGATGCAAAATACTAAGGGAAAGAAAAATCTAAATGTAGAACAACTGGGAAGTCGTGTGCCTTTCTTCTCCCCCCCCCCCTTATTAAGATCTTAACTTATTAAGATCAACTTTTAGAAAGTAGAATGATTCTGAATCATTTTCAGCAATATTCCAGAAAACTGAAGAGCTGACAAAGAATTGGGGGGTGGAGGGGGAGATAAATAAAGCCCGGGTGTCTATTTGAAATGCCTTAGAATTTCCAGGGGTTTTTTTTGGGGGGGATCTGGAAAGAGCTGACTAGCAGCTAAAACAATAGAAAATGGAAGGGGAATGAATCAAAGCAAATGGAAGGGAAAACTCTTGTGAAGAGATGGCAAACCCCACATCCCAAAAAGCTTGCCACTATTACTCTCTGGATATAATACTGTCAGCCTTAAGTCACAGCACACAAACTTTTGATTCACTTTGAAATGAAAGCCGCAAATAATAAAAGCCCCACTCTTCCAGCGGCAAGAGGAGTTGAATTTTCTGCCAGAATTCTTCTTGCCTCAATAAAGGATAATAAGATCATGCCTAATAAAACAGAAACTGTTGAAATTCAGGAATTCGCCAAGAACATCAGTTTGATGTAACTTGTTTCAGAAAGAGGAATTTGGTGTCTTTCTGTGAGGAAGCCCCAGTGCTCAGGGAGGAGCGGCCCAGCTCAGGCCTGTGTGGCCCTGTGTCGCGTCCTCCTCCCAGTGTCGGTGCTGCCCGGCTGCGCCCAGGGTGTGGAGTGCGTGTGTATTTACTGCAGCCTTTGGAAGGCCCAAGGAGGTGTGCCGAGAGCTGGGCAGGGACCTGGCAGTGTGCCGTCACCTCACGGTCACCCGTCCCACGGTGACCGGGCACAGCAAGAGGAGATTAGCGTTTGGGGTGCCCAGGTGAAAACCATCAGACTTTCTGCCCTTAGTCGTATCGTTGTTTTAAAAAATAGCACTGTCGCTTCTGAATGCACGGCCCAGTGATTGTCACCAGCAACAATCACAGGTCAAATGCTGGTGACGCATTGTGAGTTTATGCATCACGTCCTCAAAGATAGACTTTCTTCTTTACCTCGCATTCATAAACTCTAAGCTAGTAAGGCAAGTTTGTTTTTAGCGGTGCTCCCGATTGTTCTGTGGGGCTTGTAAATGACTCTGAGCTATGAAAGCTGACACATGACATTTCTGCAGAGCTGCAATGCATACTAGTGACAGACACCTGTGATGCCACCTCAAGATGAAGGTGTATCTCACCCCACCTGACCCACCCCAAATACAATTATCCTCCATTCTGATGGCATAATTTCCTTACCTAAACAAATGTTTAATTGCCTGTTGATGTAACTGAAAATATATACTTCTGTTGAGTTTTACTTAGTTTTTGCACCTTATGAGAAAAGGGCATTTGACTATCTGTCGTCTCATGACTTCCTTTTAAAGTTTGCTGTATTGCTTACTAATTATATTCGTGAGATATTTGGTGGCATGCTTGGTAATATGTGACACATTAGGACTTATAAAGTTGTAGCTGTTAAGACTACCCCATTTGTATGAGGACAGATGGATTGTCTGTTGGTGCAAAACAGAACAGGGACAGAGTTGTGTGTGTGTGGAAACCTGACATGACTGAAGTGGCATTTGGGATGTCATAGTCTTTGGTCAAATGATTTGTCTAAGATAGACTAGCACAGGTATACAGAAATATGTGCTGACCGATGTGCATTCCAGCATTAACTGTAATAACAGAAAACTAGGAACAATCTAAATGTCTATCAATAGATTAATTTTTAAATAACAAAATATTATTGTATAATAAAATATAGCTATATATGGAAACCAAGCAACTATTTAAAAGAAAAAATGGGTGCCAGACCTCTTCTAGATGTTGGGGGACAGGAGCAAGACACAAGAATGGCCACCTGGGGTTTACACTGTAACAGCCTGCTTGTTTGATAGTCTTGTAAGCAGGAGGTATAAACTCAATTAAAAGTATTACTTGCAAGAGGAAGAAAACAAAAGTAGAAATCCTGTTTCTGTAAGAAGTCCCAGAATTGAAGGGAGTCTTAGGTTAGTTTGAAATTTTGCTGAGAAGTTTACTAAATATAATGTATTCCTTATTGATTCTTAGGATACTTAAAAAAATTTTAGTCTTCCATCTTTTCAGTCATTTTTAACATAGGTGGATCATATACGTGTAATCTGATAAAGAGAATTATTGCATCATTTGCTTTTCTTTTTATTGTGGGGGGATCATATGAAAGGATTTGTCACCTTTTACACAAATATGTTATATATTATGAAATTGAATTTATTTGGCTTTCTTTGAGTTCCTCCATTGTTCTATAATCTGTAGACAATGTGTTGTGACCAGGTATTTTACATCATGCACAAGTTTTTAGGGCAGAAGAGAGAAACTTTCCTTGATGTAATCAGTAATCATTAATTTGCAGGAAGTTTTTTATTACATGACTTATATTACTAAACTTTCCATTAGTGTTTCATGCCATAGCAAAAGAAAAACAAAAACATCTCTGGACCTTAGCTTTTATTTTCCAGTGACCAAAAAACAACAATACAAAGAATGGTGAACTTATCCTGGTCTGAAGAAGAAAATCCAAAGTCAATTACAAACAGATATGGCTTATTTTAATAGGACTGTTAAGAACACTGTTTACTTCCCAGAAGTGATGTTTTTGAATATATATACATATATAGTAATATGTATATATATTCAAAACCAATATATCAAATACATGTGTTATATATATTAATTATAAGTATTTAATACTCTTTGTATTAAATACACATGTTTTGTTCACTATATTAGTTATTGACACATTGATAGAATCCCAATTATCAAACTTCTAACTCAGCAGGAAGACCAAATCAATTAAGTTCCAACAAAACAAGTGTTGGCAAAAGCGTGGAGAAGGAACTCTCAGATACTTGGTTAGAAGGTAGATTAGACCAGCCTCTGTGGGAACAATACGGAGGTTTCTCAAAATATTAAAAATAGATCTACCATATGATCCAGCAATGCCACTCCTAGGTATTATTCAAGGAGTGTAAGAACATGAATTCAAAAAGTTAGGCACTTCTATGTTCAATGAAGCCAGATTACAGAAACAGTGTGTCAAAGTGCAGATAAGTGGATTAAAAAGATGTTGTTTATGCACACAAAGGAATATTACTCAGCTATAAAAATAGACGTAGTCTTGTCATTTGTGACAACATAACTAGAAGTGGAGGGAATGATACCAAGTAAAATAAGTCAAAAAGAGAAAGACAATGACTTATGATTTCACTCACGCATGGACTACAGAGAAATAAAGCAAAGGAACTGGCAAGACCAAGCCCAAATAAGTCCTTGAAATCTTAGTGCGGAACCGACGCTACCAGAGAAGCAGGGGTAGAAGCAAAGGATGGAGGGGACCCAGTGGACTGTGGTGAGGATTTTAGGTGCTTTGGTGGTGGGTGTGGTATGATAACAAAGAAAACAGTGTAAATCAATACTAAGACATATACCATGTTGAAAAACAGTATTACCTCAGCGAAATAAAATTTTTAAAAAGAAGGGCTATATTATCAATACTTAAATTTTACAATTCTGTTGCAGGCCAAGGTCTCCCGCCTACTACTTGTCAAAGACAAGATTCTAAACCAAGTATTATGATTTTAATGTCTTGTGCTTTTCATAATTTATGATCATAACCCTTTCAATATTGACTTGAAGTATGGGTCTTATTTTTTAAAGAGAATGCAATAGTTATTATATATATTTTTTCTAATTAGCTAATAAGGTATCATAACAAATATGATTTACTTAATGGTTACTATGTTTAACAAATATATACTTCCCTCAGTCTAGTGTGTGCAAGACGCCAGGCTATCAGGAATTCAGCAAAAGCCTAGCACAGTTTTCAGGAGTTCATGATCTATCAGGAATATATATATCTTATAAGATAAATCCACAAAACAGGAAGAAACACATCCAAGTGCCACATTAATATTTCTATGAAAAATACAATAATGTTAAATGTCTTATTCAAAATTTCAAGCAAAAAAATTCAACAACATCAAGTATTTCTTAGAGTACACCTTTCCCAAGAATTTTTCTAAATTCTAGAACTTATCTCATTTAGACTTCGTTCCACTAAACCCTATGCATGATGTAATTAAGCTGCTTTCCTGTAGTATGTTTTTCTTTTGTTTTTGCATCTGTAATATTTATATGATCATTGTGGACATTTGGTCTATACATTCATTCAGAAACAACATTCTTATACCATTTATATTTTCTAGAATCACCCTGATCAAATATATGGTATTTCTCAATAACTGAATAACGGCATTGACTATGAAATTGTAACAACTATCAGATCATGTTAAATGCTAAGCCAGAAATAGTGACTACATTGTTACTGAGTTCAAAATTTTCCTTGACTTGTCTAAATCATCATCTGAAAAAGTCTTTCTAATGGGTTTCGTAGCATAATATTCTTTATCCCTCAACTAAGTATATATATTTTTTTCCCCTCTCTTGCTCTCTCTCGCTCTCGCTCTCAAAAAAAAAAACAAAAAAATTCAACAGCTTGATCAAGTCATCCGCCAAAGAAGCCTGTCCAGTTTGGAACTGTTCCTCTCCTGCGCTCAGAAACAGTTAAGTGCTTTAATTGCTACAGAACCAGCAGACATTGAATAAAGAGAACATGACAAGCTAACCCACACTGGCAATGGATAAATCATTAGACCTAAAATACATGCTGTGAACTATAAAGATGCTTTTGTTTTCTTTCCAAACCTTGGAGAATTGATTTTACTTCAAGGATAAACCAAAACAATATTTAGAAGAACTATCAAGAAATTAATTTATTTTATTTTGGTTTTTTTTCCTTTACATTGACTATTATTTTAGTAGTAGTAGTCATAGTAACAAAAAGTATGCTGTGACCCAAAAGCCACTGAAAATTGCCACACTGTAAAAGTTAAACAAGCTTTAGAGCCTCTGATAGCCTGATAAACTGTATTTGGCAAAAGCAGTGAATATCTTTACTCATTGCTTCACAAAGACTGATGCTAGACTGTAATCATGCCTGGATTTGATCTGAGGATGGAAAGGGCATGGATTTCAATATCACCTGTTTATCTGCCTAACTTGGATACAGACCACTGACATGACAGAAAATGCTACTGGTATTACCAAACCTCTATTGTTGTATCTATTATTTTCACTGGTAACAAAAATACTAAAATTATTATGTTAATTCAACTTTGATCTGATGTACACTTAAAGGGGAATGTATGTGATATATGCTTGTTTCTTATTTCTGTGTTCAGAGCCACTATGAATCAATAGTCATTTTTCTTACGAATCATACTGTCAGCTTAATCTAGAAAGAAACTACAACTTAGTCATTTATAGGAAGGAATTCAAGTTCACACACAGGAAATAGGAAGTCTTTTCTAGTACTTCAGAATGTATATTGTCATGAGCAGTGTGCACCAATAATGCAAATCAAGTATTTTTTTGAATATAGAAACTAAAATGTCATTAAAATATATGCAAACATGCAAATGTTTTGTTTTCTGAAATGCTTCTACTTTCATGGACTTTGTACCTGTCTGGGATTTCTCAGTGTATTAAAAGGACTCCAAAAAACAAATTTATTATTTTTCTTTTTGAAATTTGTTTCAGAGTCTCTAAAAAAAATTTGTTCAAATCTTTATATTCAAGTGTGATATTTATAATATATGCTTTCATCTAAATATTTGTATTAAGGTGATAGTTACCAAGAATCTTTAAATGTCAGTAACTACTTTGTTTTCTCTTATACGCTTAATTAAGAATAAAAGCAAACAGACCACACTGACTTAAAAATGCAGCATGGTAAAGAGAGAAGAGCTTTTAATTCAGGAATAGCCAATGTCACAAATATTATATATATAATATATAAAATATGTATATAACTATATAAAATCACTTGACTGTCATCAAATTTAAAGTGCTAGGCTATTTTACAAGCCCCTCAGATATTATTTAGATGAAAATGAAGCACAGTTCATTGATTCTAAGGTCCAGAGAGAGTGAGATCCGAGACAGTGGAAATGTCTAGCGAACAGAACAGTCTACATCACTTTACACCAGAGAATGACTTTTCCTCTTCCATTTGGGGTTCCAACTTTGCTGTTGACGTAAACTGCCAACTGCAGTAAATTGGGACAATTTGGTAGTGATCCCTTTAGGGGAATTTCAGAACCCCCGCCTTGTGTAATATGAAAGCAGTATGACTCACAGCCATCATTCAAGAGAACTGAGAAGATTCATCTAAGCTCAGAATTGATTGTTTGAACTCATTGATCCTTCCAGATTGAATTAGCTAGTAATGTGTTTCAAGTGAAAGATTTCCACATCAAAATTCTACTCTGTTTTTGCTTGGTTCTCCCAAGCTCACAGACTATCTTGGGTAGTATCCACTACAAGCTATGACCAAGTATTCTGCTACAACAGAAGATAGTTCTCCCTGAAATGTAGGCCCAGAGTCTCAAAGAGAAATAATCAAATATCCTGTTATCTAAAACATTATCCACTGTATGATTTCCTTAACTCTTTTTACTGAGTTTTCCTTGCCCATTTTATGTAGGTGAGTAAGGCTACAAATAATGGGCGTAAAAAAGGAGTTAGCTTTTTTGAATGATAAAGCCACTATCAAACTGTGACTCCATTTTCAACACCCTGCTTGAGAGTTCATTTGTACAAAATTATTTTCCTTCCTAAAATGAGTATCTGTTGCCAGGTATTTTCATGTGTGATCCCAATAGCCCCATGAAAGAGATGCTCCATGTACATGTAGTGGAGAACTGGGGGTTTACCTGCCCATGATGACAGGGTGGAGTTGAGATTCAATGCCAGCGCTTTCAACACTTGGTTTTTACTCTCTCCGGTACCTATACACCTATAGTACCTACCAATACCTATTCTCGCCATGAGAAAATATCTGAAAGTTTCTATCCCATGTAGGCTTGTCACTTATTTATTTATTTTTACTGGGCCCTTTCCCTGTCTTTTTTTTTAATTATTATTCACATTTTTTTATATTATTGTGTATTCCCCATAGGTTACCCACCACCAATTCACCCGTGAACCATCACCATAGTCCCTTGTGCTCTTTTCTACCTCTTTTCGAGGTCTTATACTCCCCCTCCCTTGCTGGATGTCTCTTTCTTGTTTGGTTCCCCCTATATTCCAGTTATAAGTGAAACCATTTGATATTTTTCTCTTTCTTTCTGCTTATTTTGCTGAGCATTATCCATTCTAGCTACATCCATATTGCTGCAAATTGCACATGTTTATATTTTTGAATGCTGAATAGTATTCCACTGTGTATACATACCACATCTTCTTGATCCAATCATCTATTTTTGAACATCTGGGTTGTTTCCATATTTTAGCTATTGTAAACAATGCTGCAATAAATATACAGGTGCATGTCTCTTTTTTGGATTAATGTTTCTTTGTCCTTTGGGTAGATTCCCAGAAGTGGTATTACTGGGTCATATGGAAGCTCCATTTTTAGCAATTTGAGGAACTGCCATACAGCTTTCCATAGAGGTTGGACCAGTTTGCATTACCACCAGCAGTGTAGGAGAACTTCCTTTTTCTCCACATCCTCACCAACATTTGTTGGTCCCTGTTTTTTTAATACGTGCCATTCTTGTTGATTTAAGGTGGTATCTCATTGTGGTTTCTATTTGCATTTCCCTGATTATGAGGGCTGTTGAGCATTTTTTCACATGCCTATTGGCCATTTGCACATCTTCTTTGGAGAAGTGTCTCAGTTCTTCTGCCCATTTTTTGACTGGATTTTTTGCTCTGTTTTTGTCGTCATGTGAGTTCTTTGTAGATTTTTGTGATCAGTCCCTAGTCGTACGGAGTGCAAAAGTTTTTTCCCAGTCTGTAGGCTGTTTCTTTGTTTTGATTAATGTTTCTTTTGCTGTACAGAAGCTTTTTAGTTTGATGTAATCCCAGCTGTTAATCTTTTCCTTCACTAGCCTTGCTTTGGGGGATGTGTCTTTAAATATGTTACTAAGGTGGATGTCATGTGTTGTTTTGCCTATGCTTTCTTCTATATATTTTATGGTTTCAGGTTTTGTGTCCAAGTCTCTTATCCATTTTGAATTGATTTTCATGCATGGTGTGAGATAGTAGTCTAGTTTCATTTTTCTGCATGTAGTCGTCCAGTTTTCCCAGCACCATTTTGAACCAACTGTCTTTGTTCCACTGAATATTTTTTGCACCTTTATCTAAGATTAATTGTCCATATGTATGTGGATTGATTTCTGGGTTCCCTATACGATTCCATTGATCTGTGTGTCTATTTTTGTTCCAGTACCATGCAGTCTTAATTATTATGGCTTTGTAGTACAGTTTGAAGTCTGGGAACATGATACCTCCATTCTCCTTTTTGATCAGGAGGGCTTTGGCTATTTGAGGTTTTTTGTGATTCCATATGAACTTCTACCTCTTTGAAGTATGTCATTGAGATTTTTATTGGAATAGCATTGAATCTGTAAATTACTTTCAGTAGTATGGCAATTTTGATGATGTTAATTCTTCCGATCCATGAGCAGGGGATGTCTTTCCATTTCTTAGTGTCTTCTTCTATTTCTTTTAACAATTCTTGGGCCGGGTATTTTCTGTGCCACCGCATGAATGGTATAAGCATTCAATAAAACACACACAGCTCCTGAACTACTGGATATATTTTAATGAAATTTTAAATGTATAGAGGTTAAAGCTTCTAGACTGAGTACGATCAAAGAAATAGCTCCTAATAGTTCCAAATAAATCCACCGTGGCGTGAAAAAACAGAGACTAGATGAACATGTGAATACGTGAGCGGAGCAAAAAGTGTTAATAATGTTTTATAGTTTTCTTTATATAGGTCTTTCACTTCTTTTGTTAGATTTATTTTCAGGTATTTCATTTTTTTTGTTTTAATTGTAAAAGGGGTGGTTTTCTTGATTTCCTCTTCTTCAGATTGATTAGTTGCATATAGGAAGACTACTGACTTTTGTGTGTTGATTTTGTATCCTACTACTTTACTAAATGATTATTTTGATTAGTTTTTCTGTGGAGTTTTTAGGTTTCTCTCTATATATCATCATGTCATCAGCAAATAGTGAAAGCTTTACTTCTTCTTTCCCTATCTGGATTCCTCGTATGCCTTTCTCTTGTCTTACTGCTGTGGCTAGGACTTCCAGTATTATATTGAAGAGCAGTGGCGACACTAGACATCCTTGTCTTGTTCCAGATTTCAGGGGAAAGGCTTTCAGCTTTTCACCGTTGAGGATGATATTGACTGTGGGTTTGTTATATATGGCCCTTTATCATGTTGAGGTATGTTCCTTCTATCCCTAGAATTTTGAGGACTTTCATCATAAATGGGTGTTGGACTTTGTCGAATGCTTTCTCAGCATCTATTGATATGAACATGTGGTTTTTATTTTCCTTTTTGTTGATGTATTGGATTAATTGATTTTCTGATGTTGGACCATCCTTGTGCTCCTGGAATAAATCCCACTTGGTCGTGGTGAATTATCTTTTTGATGCATTGTTGGATTCTATTAGCTAAGATTCTATTGAGGATTTTTGCATCAGTGTTCATTAGCGATATTGGCCTGTAGTTTTCTTTTTTTGTATTGTCCTTGTTCAGTTTTGGTATTAGTGTAATGTTGGCTTCATAAAACGTATTTGGTAGTATTCCTTCCTTCTCGATTTTTTGAAAGAGTTTGTGTAAGACAGGCACTACTTCATTTCTGAACGTTTGGTAGAATTCATTTATGAAACCATCTGGTGCTGGGCTTTTGTTTTGGGGGAGGGTTTTGATTATTGTTGCAATTTCACTGCTTGTAATTGGTCTGTTTAGGTGTTCTATTTCTTCTTAATCTATCTTAGGATGTCTGTATAGTTCTAGGAATTTGTCCATCTCTTCTAGGTTGTTGAACTTGTTTGCATATAATTGCTCATAGCAGTGTCTGATTATTCTTTTGATTTCTGCTGTGTCTGTTGTAATTTCTCCTTTTTCATTTATGATTCTATTTGTGCTTTTTCCCATTTTTTCTTTGTGAGCCTGGCTAGAGGTTTGTCTATCTTGCTTGTTTTTTCAAAGAACCAGCTTTTGGTTTTGTTGATCTTTTGTTTTATTTGATTTCTATTTCATTTATTTCTGCTTTGATTTTTATTATTTCCTTTCTTCTGCTGGCTTTTGGGTTCTTTTGTTGTTCTTTTTCCAGTTCTTTGAGGTGGGATATTAGGTTGTTTTTTAGAGATCCTTCCTGTTTTTTGATGTGAGCCTGTATTGCTATGTATTTTCCTCTTATAACTGCTTTTGCTGTGTCCCAAACATTCTGGAAGGTTGTGTCCTCGTTGTCATGCCTCTCAAGATACTCTTTAATTTCTCCTTTGATTTCCTCATTGATTCAATGGTCTTCCAATAGAGTGGGTTTCAATCTCCATGAGGTAGGAGGATTCCTTGTTTTCTTTTTGTGGTTTATTTCCAGTTTGATGCCTTTATGGTCAGAGAGGATAGTTGGTATGATTTTGATCTTGGTATATCTGTTGATGTTTGTCTTGTGTCCCAATACATGATCTATCCTGGAGAATGTTCCGTGTGCACTTGAGAAGAATGTGTACTCTGATTTTTTGGGGTGCAGTGTCCTGTATATGTCTGTTAAACCCATGAGATCTAAGTCTTTATTTAGGGCTTTAGTGTTCTTGTTTATTTTTTGTTTCATTGATCTGTCCATTTGTGAGAGGGGGCTTTTGAAATCTCCCACTCTGTATGTATTTTCTCTTTTTCAGAGATGTTAATAGTCGTCTGCTATATTTTGATGCTCCTTCATTTGGTGCGTATATGTTGATGAGTGTTATGTCTTCTTGATAAATTGTTCCTTTAATCAAAATGTAATTACCCTCTATGTCTCTTTTAACTTTTTTAAGTTTGAGGTCTATTTTATCTGATATATGTATAGCTGTTCCTGCCTTCTATTTTGGTCTGTTTGCTTGTAGAATTGTTTTCCAACCTTGTACTTTCAATCTGTGTTTATCTTTTGTAGTTAGATGTGTTTCCTGTAGGCAGCAAAAGGCTGGATTCTGTTTTTTAATCGAGTCTGCTACGCTGTATCTTTTTATTGATGAGTTTAATACATTTACATTCAGAGTTAATATTGGTATGCTGATGTCCATGTTAGTCATTTTGTTGGCCTTTTTGTGATTTTATTACTTCCCTATTTCTGTTCTACCTATTCATTCTTCTGTTGGTTTTGACTCTAGGGTTTCTTGTAGTATGTTTTGGAGTGGGGGTTTAGTAGTGGTGAATTTCTGGAGATTTTGTTTGTCTGAAAGGTTTTTATTTTTCCTTTGTAGAGAAAGGCGAGCTTTGCAGGGTAGAGTATTCTTGGTTGGAATTTGTTCGCTTGGAGTTTGTTAAATATGTCTGACCATTCTCTTCTAGCCTGTAATGTTTCCTCAGAGAAGTCTGATGTCATTCTGATAGGTTTTCCTTTGTAGGTTATCTGTTTCTTTGTCCTTATCATTTGCATTATTTTTTCCTTGTCTTGAATTTTTGAAAGTCTTACTATTATATGTCTTTGTGTATATTTTTGTTTTTGTTATGATAATTTGGTGATCTTCTATCTTCCTGTAACTCTATTTGCATATCCTTCTTTATGTTTGGGAAGTTCTCTTCAATTATCTCCTTGAATAGCTTTTCAGTTCCTTGGTCTCTCTCCTCACCTGCTGGGACTCCTATGACTCATATTTCCTTTCCTCATGGTGTCTGATATTTCTCGATTGCCTCTTCATTCTTTTTTCTTTGTACTTCTCCTTTTTTTCCTCTTTTTTGGTCCTTTCTGTATCCCTATCTTTGAGAGTACTAATTCATCCCTCCATTTCATCAATTCTATTTTTGTTGCTTTTTCCAGAGTTCTTTAAGTCTTCCAATGATCTTATAATCTCCTGCATTTCTTTCCTTTCCTTCTCTAAGGTCTCAATTCTATTGCTCTGATCGTTAATTATTTTTCTCATATCGTTCTTTTCGTTCTCTATATGTTTTTTAATCATGGGCATTTTAAATTCTTTATCTGGCATGGAGAAAAGCTCTTCTATGTCATTGTTGTGTTCTTGTGACTGATTTTCTTTTTGTGTCATGACCTTTCCCTGTGGGCTTGCTTGGTTATTTGTGGTTTTTCTTCTCCCTGTTGTTTGTCTTCTGATTTGTTCTACCCCTTGGGACACTGTGCTACTGATGTTGGCAGGCATTTCTTCAGAGTGCTCCTTCTGGGGTGTCTGAAACTGGTGGTCTGACTAGGCCCACCCCTATTACTCCAGAGTTCCACAGGCCTGCTGGGGTTCTGTCCTGCTGCTCCAGGTGCCAAGGGGTCACTTCTGGCCCCTGTGAGTGCTGTGTGCTGGCCTGTTGTTCTGTAGATCTGGGCACCTGGGAGTCCACTCCTGCCCCATGTGTGTGCGCCATTTTTCTGTTTCTAACGCTGAGGTTGGGTGAGGGGGTCTGCTGCCTCCCTGCCAGCGAGCGTGCCTAGTTGCTGTTTCGTGCCACGCCTGGTGCCTGGTCACTGCTTCTAGTGTTGGGGCTGGGGCTCCACTCCTTCCTTGCACTCCTGCAGCATGGCCGGTTCCAGCCCTGGGGTGCCCTCCTGCAGTTGAAGTGTGCTGTGTGCGACAGTTCCTTCCACTATGGCACTGGGAGTCTTCCTCCCAGAGCTCACATGGGGGCCTAGCTGGAGCGGCAGCAGGAGGTGTGGAGCTCTGTCACATTATTTCAATCTTTTAGGAAGGAAACTAGCCCTTCTATAATCTAGGTGGAATTCTAGCTCTGCTACATTCTAACCAGCAGAAGGTGTCTAAACCAATTGGGTGTTAGTTTCTTCATCTGTGAGGTGAAACATGATTGTGTAGGCTTCCATACGAAACTTAAATTAAGCCATATAATAGACCTTGTTGGTGTGACCACTGATGTACAGTAAGTCCCCCTTCCCTGGGAACTGCCCACAAAATACAGGGAGGGGGGTTACCCACAAACAGTGGGGTGAACAATATTATTCTCCCTTCAGACCTTGACTGATGCACAGGGGATGACATGACCCCAGTGGGGCCTCCTGTGGACAGTCATGTGATGCGAAACATCAGCCACTTCTGCTTCAGGGGAAAAGACTTAAACTCCTAAGGTCACAAGTCCCCTGGACCCTGCCTTCCCTGAGTTTTGGGTTCTACGAGTAATCCAAATATTCCTCCAATATGCCGGCACTACTTACTTTTTTCCCCCTTTAGCTAGCCAGAGGAAGTTTCTATTACATGCAATAAAAAAAAAAAAAAAATTACGGAGACAGTCCAGCATGGAGCTCAGCACGTCATCCCAGGTACTCAGCACTGTCAGTCCTTCATTTCCTCCACTATACTCATTCCCTTCCCAAATGGGGGCATTCTGATTTATTTTAGGAAATGTTAAAAATATAACTAAACCAAAGCTCCTGTTGTCTAGCAAAGCCAAGTAAATCACAGATACCTAAAACTATGAACAGAGCCCTGTTTAGAAGCTCTCTGTCACTCAGAGTTTGGAGTAGAGGTTTCAACTCTTTGCCAAATGATGATTCATGTCCCAACCCCAGGAGCCTTGCTCAGTTGATTGCTCTGAAATCAAAACCAGAACAATGACCCTGTGATGGGCGCTGTTCTCTACTGAGTCAGGTATCTATAAATACAGCTCTTTGGTTTGGGTTTTTTTTAAAAAATCTGACAAACTGAATGGAATCAGGAAATGCTATATAGGCTTTAGAAAACAATAAAAACAAAAGAATTATTCATTCCCTGAAAACCAGAGTCCTTGCATAACAGATCCTGAATAAGAAAATAAAGGACTGTAGGTAAAAACCTGGAAAACACTCAGGAAACTCCAAGAGGAAAAGGAGAGTTGGATCAAAGCACTCAGCCTCTGGTCTTTGTTTACACACCAGTAGCCAGTTCTGTGCGTCTCTCAAGCTGTACTCACCGGAAGCAGAACAAAAACATACTCTGAAGCCCAGGACACGTACTGAAGGCCACCGCCACCAGCTCATTAGTGGGCAGAGATAACAGATCTCTGTAACTGTTAGCAACTGATTTTAAGCCAGGCAAAACCAGAACTGTTACCTTGATTTAATTAAAAACACTTTCACACACCCAATCTGCACTAATGCAGGGCAGCTTGGGCCTCGATCATCAGCATACATTAATAAAGAAAAGGAGTAAAGACCTGGTAAAAAAAATTCCTTTGCTCTCATTTGGTTCCCTGTTTCTTTTACCCAGAAGCATCCATTTTCAGTAGGTTGGCCCCATTTAATTCACCCTTCCACCAGCTGCCCCTCACATTGCATGGTGGACTTCTGCTTTGTAGTACTGATAGGATCCAACGACATGTGGTGGTGATGGTCATCATTTCCCATGTGTGTTCTCACCTAACTTCCACCTACTGAAGGAAGAGCTGGCACCTGCTTTCTTTACTGCATCCTGAAGACAGTCACACCTTCTCGCCCTGGGGTAGAACTATGAGTTCATCAATAACTGAACCCACCCATCATTGCCCCTGCATTGTAATAAGCCAACTGGTACTGGTAGAGTCTCACTGTAAAATTAAAGGATTAACTAAGCTAAGACAGCAGCCAGCCTTGTATGAATGAACAGAACTTCTGAGTTCTACAATAAACTTTGCATTTCTGAATGTTAGTAGAATGACTGAATCACATTGATAGGACTGTGCTACCCAAATTTAGAAGATCCTCTAAGAGAGGAAATAAGAACATATTGGAAATGATGTGTGAAATACTCACTTGGATGTGAAATACACACTTGGCCACTAAGAGGGACACAGCCTTCTGTTACACAGGCTGCAATGGAGGCACTGCACTCCTTTTCCTGGTCTACCAGGTTTCAGGAAGAAAGTCGGGGGAAGAGGTTGTGAGCATCGGGGTAAACTGAGCAGAGAAGACCAGAGGGTGGGGGAGCGCGGCGAGAAGGAGAGTGTCTGGTGAAGGATAAATGGGCAAGAACCATAGTGACAAGGATTCCACAGGACTCCTGTGAGTTTGATTCCACCTCTGACTCCAGATTGTGATACAAACAATTTGTAGTTTTGGGAGACAGAAATCAAGAAACAAACTGATTTGAACAGGGGGAAAACTTGACTCAGCCCTGGCAAATATTCAGTTCTCAGAAGTCTGGGAGATGATTTAAAAAGGAAAAAAAAAAAGAAATGAAGCCACAGAATATACAAATCACTGACTTCAACACAGTTTGTAGAAAAAAATTATAGAAAATTCCTTGTGGCAAGGTATGTGTGCAGTGGATTTCAAGTTTCTGCTGGCCTTGGAGATATTTTTTTTCTGAAATGTTTGTAACTCCTAGACACAGTGCACAACACTACCTTTCATGAAAGTGTTCCACAGACTCCGCCCACAATGTGGGGGGAAAGAGGCTGGACTCCCCCTCTCTCCTGAAAACAACTACAAAAAGGAACTGATACAAGCTCTTAGTAAAACCCAGATGCTTTGAGTAAGCTACAGAGTCCCAGGACTTCACAGGGAAGTCAAGAACTAAGGTTGGTGCTACTGAGGTGAGAGAACAGGAGACATTAATGGGGAGCATGGCTGAGCTGGGGGCCACTTCCAAAGCCACAACAAGGGAACTCTGGACATGATAAAATTCCGTAGAGGCATTTTTATTTTGCCAGGGTGGGCCCTGGCCCGACCTCGGGTGGGGGAATCTGGGCAGACAATTCTGACCAGGAAAACTGAGAACCCACACAAATGGGGCAGCATAGCCACTGAAAGCTCCCTCCTCACCTCCACCCCTCTCCAAGAAAAGATCAAAGAAAAGCCAGGACTAGCTAGGCTGGATGCCAAAAGAAAAAAAAAATCTCAGTACTCTAGGGACTTTGGAGTAAACTCAGAAATCCTCCAGGAAGGCAACCCAAGGGCATGTATAATTTCCAGTCCCACAGAAGCAGCATCAGAGGCTAGGGTGGAGCAGCAATGGCCATTGTGGGTTAAGTGGGTCACATGCACCCACCACACACACAGCAACACTTCTGAGCCAAGTGCAAACTATTTCTGAAGTTTGAGCCTGGTGATCCAGATATTGCCTTTCCCATTGGGAGGCCCAAGATTCATAGGCCAAGACCCTCAGCATAAAGGAACAAACAGCAGGGAGGTAAGGAAGGAAGTGAAGACAACTTAAGCATAGAATACAGCTTACTGAGGAACAAAACAACAGGTAGAGGTGACTAACATCACCCATCAAACTGAGATCAGATATTAAAGTCCTAGACCCCTCTTCTATCTTCACCGCATAGGAGTAGTGAAGGCAAAGATAAATGCTCAGCACCCCAACCACATAAGCATGCATAAGTAGCTTCAAATAAGGCAATATATATGTCTAGAAAGCAAGAAGCATTGCAACACAAGATGGAAAAGCACAAAGAGGAGGACAGAAGTCCCAGAACAAATAAAAAGGAGAAAGAGAAACTATCTGACGATGACTTCAAAACAATATTAAAAATGAGATACTGGAATGTCAGCCAAAGGCAGATAGGCAGACACAGGATCTCAGAAAGAAGACTCATGAACAGAATTTTTCACAAAAGAGATCGAATATATAAAAAGATTGCAAAAAGAGATTCTGAATGAAATGCAGACAAACTTCATGCTTTAAATAGAATCAAAAAGGCACAAGAAAGAATTTCAGTGGTAGAAAACTCAAATTACACATTTAGAAGAGAGATTATCAAGACCAAGGAAAAATGAAGAAACTCTAAGAGAAACATCAGACTCAATTAGAAGAGAACACCTAAGAATGAAAAAGAAATGAGTAGAAACCATATTCAAAAAACGAGAGCTTCCCAAACCTAAAGAATGGGTTAAATATGGAGATCCAGCAAACAGAAAGAACACCTAAATTCTTAAATGCAAAAAGACCTCGAGCCAGACACATCATTGCTAAATTATCAAAAGTCAAAGATAAAGAAAAAACTTGCAGAAAGCAAGGGAAAATCTTATTAGTATTTCCCCAATTTCAGCCCAGATACTCTTTGAGAGTAGAAAGAAATATTCACAATTCTAAAAGACAATAGTTGTCAGCCAAGAATTCTCTATCCTGCAAAATCATCACCTAGTCTGAAGGAGTAGTAAAGGTTTTCTCAGACAAACAGAAACAAGAGTTTGCCACCACCAGACCTGTTCTACTAAATACTAAAAGGAGTTCTTCCATATGAAAAGGAAAACTGAAGCACAAACTCTTTAGCAAAATGACAAGAGCAATTAAACATCAATACTAATAGCAATGCTTCACTATGAATTAACATCAAATACCAAAGACGAGGAAGAAAGGGGTAGTTCAATGTCAGAGAGCAGACACCAGGTCAAAAAGTACCCAAACACAGGAATTCAAGTAAAATCCCCATGGTAACCACTAATCAAAAATTCAGAATAGTCACCCACACCCACTAAGCAAAGCCATCCAGAAAGAGTAGAGAAGAGCAAAGGGGAAAAGAAACAACATAAAAATAAAACAATCTAAAATTTAAAACAAAATGACTGAAAATAAATAGTTCATATCAATAATCATCCTAAATGTAAATGGTCAAAATTCACCAGTAAAAAGACTAACAGGCTAACAACATGAGTGGAAAAAATTCCAGCCCTCAATACTTTTTTTTTTTTAAACAAAAGACCCATTTAAAACTAAAAGATAAAAACTAACTAAAAATAACAGGCTAGAATAAGGTCACACATACTAATAATTCAGAGTAAACCAGAACCGCTATTCTCATACCAAAAAACTAGAATGTCAGCTAAATTTAGGTAATCAAGAACAAAGATGGACACTATATAATGACCAAGGACCAGAGGGCTTCACCAATGAGTTCTACCAACAGATAAAGATCAAGTATCTATCCTACTCATACTCTTAAAAAAAAAAAAATAGGAGAGAGGAAATCTTCCCAATACATTCTATGAGGTCAACATTACCCTGATGCCAAACCAAAGAGTACAAAAAAGAAAATTATAAAACAATCTCTCTGATGAATGTAGAGGCAAAAATTCTCAACAAAATCCTAGCAAACTGAATACAGCAACATATCCAGAGAATCACCCACAACAATCAAGTAGGCTTCATCCCAGGGACTCAGGCTAATTTAACATATGTAAATCAATCAATGTATTCTATCAGGTCAACAAAACTACAACTTTACAGGCAAACCAATTCATTTTGATGCTCCTATGCCTTTAAATCGCTAAAATTAAGCAGCACATTTTATCACAATTTCTTCTTTTTTCCTCATAAAGCAGGAAAAAGACATATACTTAAAAAAAATGAAGCCACAGAATATACAAATGACTGACTTCAAGACAGCTCAGATATTGAAGCAAAATATTGAAAATTCCTTGCAGTAAAATATGTATATAGTGGATTTCAAGATTCTTCTGTTGTTTGGAGGTATCAAATCAAAACTTGCATGGTAGTAGCAATTATAGAAAAGACAATAAACTAGGTACAAAAATCATATGAACTTTTTTAGAAAACTCTGGTCAGTGTGTGCCAAGCAATCCAGATATATAACCAGTTACAGGTATTCAAGAGTAAGATGTGTTCACTTTTACGTGAATGAAATTCTTCAAAATGGTCCCAGTCATTCTACCTAATACAACCCCTTTGTTACGTGGGCAGTTCCCCACACAGAAAACTCATATTCAGAAATGTATTCTCTCTGTTCCTTAAGATGTGAGGTGCATATTCTCTATCACATATGTTAAGTAGTCCAGGGGAAAGCCTAAAAAGCCTATTTAACTTGCAAAGCAGAGTCCTCAGCCTCAATGTAATGGGAACAGTGCCCTCATTTTTTTTTTTTTTATTTTCTCTCTTTTTGATCTCATCTGACTCAATACTCTTCCCATGCTCAAAACCAGCACTCATGTTTGCAGCCCGGCTCTCTCTCTGCAGTCCAGAAAGCCATACCTGTCTTTACTTGATATTTCCACTTAGATGTGGAACCTACATTAAAAAGAAACAACAAACCAGTGATCTTCATCCCCCGCCCCCATTTCTGCTACCCAGAGGTCTTCTCCATGTCTTTTCTAGTATCTCCCATCTCAGCAATTGTCGGTAACTGCCCCCCTCACCCCATACTCCCTACTTCACATTCAGTGCTGCCAGCTTTACTCTCAGGTGTCCCTTACTCCACCCTCACTATCATCTCCCTAACCAAAGCCTTTATCATTCTCATCTAGACTTTGGCGATGGTCTCCCAAGTGAGCCATTTTTTGCTCCCAAATAACCAACTCTTCATATTATAGTCTGTGATCTCCCAAGACCTAAGGCAGCTGTGTCTCTGTGGGGGATCCATTTGCAAAGTCACTGTGCTGCTGGGGACATGTGCAGCATTGGCGGGTAGGGCTGGGTCACTGATGTGGCTTCTGTCATTGGGATAGGGACTCCGGCAGGAACAAGGGGAGGTGGGAAAGGCTGACTGGGTTGACAAAATGTTCCACGTAAGAAAACAAATGGCCAAGGAGCCTGCAAACCTCCAGGGGGCTAGCCAGCCTTTTGGGAACCACCAGGTTCCTTTCCTTCCCCTTTCTTTTATAGGCCAGAAAGACCTGCCCGCTCCTCTTTCCTCTACTAATACTTGCTTTTCAAACCAGAGTGCTCTTCTTAAAGGCTACTGGGGGACAGAATTTAACTTTAAATATATCCACAATATTCTTAAATGATTAGTTAGGAACTTCATTCACAATGGTGAGAAAAATGGAAGTAAAAAAGGTACATCTACCCCATCCCAGCCCTGAAACTATCAATAATAGTGTTATCTTCTTATACTGAACCGTATGTGCTACATAACGAGTACATATGTTCACGCTCTAGAAGGCATCTTATGAGTTAGTGTAAACAGGTGATAGGCACAGGGCAGTGAAGGCTCTGTCCTGACTTGGGGCCCGAGAGACCAACATCTCCACAGCCATGCTAGCCTCCTGCTTGGGAGAAAAGACAAGACAAGACTTCCTGACTTTACGAAAAGTTTATTCTCTCATTCTCTTGGCCACATGGCACCACCAATCCTGCCATCATGACTGACATAAATAATGAAGCAGGAAGTACAAATAAGATGGGGCCGGGGTGAGATCCAAAAAAAGGAGAAGCAGAAGAAAAGTGCCTTCCCATTGCCTAGAACTACCCAGAAGCTAACAGAGACACGTGTCCTTTTCTGAATAGCTGTTCAATTATTATATAGTCAGTTGACCAATACAAGTACTTGAAAAGTAGAATGAACCAGATAGTCCTTGGATAATCACACTTCAAGATGTGAGATCATTGTCAGGTGGCCATCCGTCTTTCCTCTCAGGGATACAGCCTCCTGAGAAGCCAGAGGACCACCAGGGCACAGGGGATCACAAGACTAGAGAAAGGCTGTTCCCAGGAGATCATTTGAGTCAGTCAAAACAAGAAGTGGGAATAAAAGCATGACATAGTTTTTGGGCTGACATTTAGGTTATAAGTATTTTTTGTGTGTTCTTTCTATGAAAGAGTAAGACAGAATGAGAAGAAGATTGTAACTTAGTAGGCTCAATGAGAAAGAAAATTACAATTAAATCCCTTTACTGTCAATCCTTTGGTTGAGCGCCCTAACAAAAGCTTTCTGCGCATGTGCTGTCTAAGATAGTAGCCAGGGCTCTCTGTGGTGACTGGACTCCAAAAATGTGGCTAGCGGATGAAAGGAAGTAAATTTTAAAATTTGAACTAATATGAGTTTAAATGTATATATAGCTACATGCAATGAGTATCACCATGGGACAGTGGGCGAGCTGCAGAGTGGAAGTGTAGAAATTCCCTAGGGAAGAGAGAAGCTGGAACTAGGCTGTTCCCTGACCTTAAACACACATGAAGATTGGCGGGAAAGCAGGCGCATCATGAGTACAAACACCTGGGTGAAGCTCTGAGGAAAAGTATCTCACCGCAGAAGATGGAGACGCCAACGCTGTTGAACTTACCGGAAAAACCTTTCTATTGAATGTTTGATTTTGGACATTAGGAATATTTCCAGCTGAGTGAATGCAAAGAGAAGGGATTCCCTGACCTTTGGCAAAAATTATCCTAAAAATCAGAAACTCATGTACCATGTAAGGAAATATTATGGGTTCATTCTGACTTTGCTTTTTAGAGTAACCTGGAGAATCAAAATGAGGTGAATTTTGTTGTTTAAAGCAAGCAGAAATTGAACAAACTCACTACTTAATTAATTCAGAACAATTCAAATGATGTACTGTTCAGAAACTGAATAGTAAGGATACAGACTTCTAAAATGGGTCATCATTTATGACTAGTTATGCCTAATCAACCATGAGTCTTCAAAAATATTTACACCGCCTTGCCCAGTAATTGAATTTGTTGAGTAGTTTTTCATTTAAAAAAATGTTTAAATTCCTATTATTGACTTTCTGCATTATGCTAGACATATTACAACTACTTAATGCTTCCAACAGTTTTTTTCAAGATGAGGAAATAAAGATTCAGAACGGTTCAGTAACTCACCGGTGCTGGCTCCTATGGTGTGAAACTGGTGCAGGACGGTGTGATGCCAAAGCCGAGGCTTTTCAGAAGGGGAGATGGTTCCAGCTGCGTTGACCTGTTTCATTGAACCTGGCCACTCACTCTATTTGGATTTGCTTGTGTAATACATCTCCCACCAGAGGACACGGGTGGCTTTGCCCAGCACAACCTCTAGGCAAGCCCTTTGGCACCCAGATTACCCTGGTGATGCACCCCCAAACCCCGCTGTAAGCCCAGGGCCTCTGGGAACGTCAGGGCTTATGCTCACGGAGCAAAGCTGTGGGGCAATCATCTCCCTCGGAAGCCAAATTCCACTTAATTCCTGTTGTTTCCCCATTTGGACTCACTTTTGTAACAGACCTCCCACCAAAGCATGTTCCACACAAATATTTGTGCTCCACAGCTCAAGCACATCAATACTATTAATACCATGATTCACCTGGAGTGGTTACCCAAGCAACACGACAACAAGGCCCAGCTGGACTAGAGAGTCAAAAACTCTGTAACATACAATACCAATAGATTTTTCCACAAGACATCCTCTCCCAAGCACCGAGCAAGTCTTAAAGAAAATTATCAGTTCAGACTGATAACTTGATGGGGTGACGAGCATTATAAACTTACATCTTCAGAGAAGAAAACAGAAACGGCTATTCTAAAGCCTGATCACAGAGCAGAGCACAGCATCAAAACTTCCTCAATTTCCTGTGTTAATTGAAACTTATACAGTCCACCAGTGCTACTCACGTCAGAAATTACATCACACACCTGGAAAGGAAGGACCCTGGAACTGTGAGGGATAATTGCATCCATTTGCAAAACCTTACGAGCAAAGGATATCTGTGTTCTTCCCTTTTATTACTTATCGCAACTTGTGCTAGACAGAACCAGGCTGTTTGAAGTCAAGCCTTAGGCCCATCATTTACCAGCTCGGTATTTCCCCGTTTCCTCGGCTTCACAAAAGCCATAGAACTTACTTCATTAGGTTGTTACAAGACTAACACCCAGAAAGCAATTAAAATAATGCCTGGCCCAGAGCTTAGAGTTTATGTTCTGTATTTATAAGGTAAAAAATTTGTTTCATAATCTTTACATTTAAAATTGCCATTGTTGTTTTTGTTACTATTTTTAGCATTAACAGAATTTTTTTTGACTTTTGAAAAACATTTTGATTTGTTAAATGTTAAATTATGTCTTCAGTTATTTGAGAAGTGTTTATAATCTGTCCTCTTTCCACCAGATGTCCTATTAGCTGATCACTTGGAAGCTGAGGATTTGGGGATTCGAGATGGGGGAGTAGGTAGATTCTGATCTCACCTCCTTCCCCAGACACAACAAATCTGCAGCTATATATGGAACAATGGTCTCCAAAACAGACCTGAACACGCCTGAACGCTACTTGCCCAAGTCTGGTGGAGAAGGATGGGAGAGCAGGAAAGCCTGCATTACACACACCCCAAACCCCCCGAAATTTAGTGCTTCTCCCTGAAGACCAAGCAGTTTCTGCCACATATCAGGCACCCCATCCCTGGGGTCCCCCAAACCTCTAGCTTTAAAGCTGAAGGCCTGCAGCCCAACAGAAACTCAGGGCTCTAGGGAAGGTTTCCCTGGTAAAGGTTCGACTCTCCTAGGAACGCAAAGTCACAGGAGCAGCTCAGCGCACACAAACCAAACTTGAAAAAAAAAAATCATTTTACTGACCTTGAAAGGGCAGCGGGCAGGCAGGAACGTGGAGTTTCTGTGGAGCTCCAGACCTGGCCAGGTCAGCTTGGACCCAAAGGCGTCTCCCGCGCTGGTGGAAACCCTGTTCTCCCTGCTTTACGCGCCAGCACGGGAGGGGCGGGGCGCCGGGCGGAAACCCGCAGAGCCCGCACCTAAGCCACACACCTGCACCCACTCCAGGCTCCACCTGAGCGGCTCCATCAGGGCCCTGGCAATCTGTGCTGAGTGTGCGGTGCCCCACACCGGCCCACTGCAGTCACGTGATTCAGGGCCCTCCGCAGGCTTTCCATGCTCTGCCCCTCTCAGAGCCACCAGGGTCAAATCCCCCTCCCCCACAGACCTGCGCTGCACCCCCAGGTCCCCCCAGAGCAGCACAGGTGGAGTCCACGCACATGTTTGGTGTTCCAGAGCCATCTGCGAACATGACACATACACCACATTAACTAAATGATGGATAAACATCTTATAGCTACTTAACAGATGCAGTAAAACACTGGGCAACATGCAAATTCCTTCATGATAAATGAGACAATAAAATGGGTATAGAAAAAATATACCTCAATATGATAAAGGCCATATCCACAAATGCACAGCCCAAATCCTCAATATGATAAAGGCCATATCCACAAATGCACAGCCCAAATCCTACTCAATGGTGAAGAACTGTGAGCTTTTCCGATTAGATCAGAAATAAGTCAAGGGTGCCCACTGCTGCCATTTTTTGTTCAACATTGTATGAGAAGTCTGAGCAAGAGAAATTAGGCAAGAAAAGGAAATAAAAATCATCCAAATGGGAAAGGAAGAAGAAAAACTGTTAGTAACTGTAAATGACATGAAATATATAGATCTATACACATCCCTGGAAACTCCACCAGAAAACTGTTAATAAACAATAATAAGCAATAATAAGAAAATAACAAGGAATAATAAACAAATACAGAAAAGTTTCAGGTTTCAAACTCAATGTAATAAAATCTGTTGCATTTCTGTACACTAACAAAAAAAGTCACAAATAACACAATACATTTGCAGCTGCACCAAAAAGAATAAAACATTTAGCTATAAATTTAACCATGGAAATGAAAGGCCTGTACACTAAAAACCATGACAGTGTTGAAAGAAACCGAAAAAGACACAAAGAAATGGGAAGATATTCTGTATTTGTGAACTGGGAGAATTAATACTGCTAATAGGTACACATTACCTAAAGCAATCTACAGATTCATTGCAATCACTAATTCATTCCACATGGATTAAAGACTTGAATGTAAGTCCTGAAACTGTAAAGTACATGGAAAAAAACACAGGCAGTAAACACCTTGACATAAGACTCAGTGATGTTTTTGTGAACTTGGCAAAGGAAATAAAAGCAAATATAAGCAAATGGAACCACATCAAACTAAAAATCTCTGCACCGTGAAGGAAACCATCATCAAAACAAAAAGGCAACCAACTGAATGGGAGAAGATATTTGCAAATAACTCATCTGATAAGGGCTTAATATCCAAAATAAATAAGTGATACAACTCAAAGGTAAAACACCAAAAAATCCAATTAAAAAATGGGCAACAAATCTGAGTAGACACTTTGCCAGAGAGGCACATGACCAACAAGCACACTTTTCATGTTCAACACCACTAATTAGTAGGGAAATACAGATCAAAACCACAATAAGTATCACCTCACACTTTTTAGAATGACTTAAAAAAAACACAGTAAGTGTTGGTGAGGATGTGGAGAGAAGGGAATGCTGTTTTGGGGAATATAAACTATGACAACTACCATGGAAAACAGTATGGAGAGATTTCCAAAAATTTAAGAATACCCTCTATTTTTGGGTATTTATCTGAATAATATGAAAATAACAACTCAAAAACATATATGGACCATTGTGTTAATTGCACCATTATTTATAATAACCAAGTTATGGAGACAACCTAAGTGTCTATCAACAGATAAATGGATAAAGAAAATATGATCAAATATTTTTCCATCTTAAAAAAAAAAATTATCCCAGTCCTCCCTGGTGGCGCAGGGGTTAAAGTCTCAGCACTATCAAGCTATCCGCAGCCACTGCAGCACGAGTTTGATCCCTGGCCAGGGAGTTTCCCACATGGCACAGCAGACCTCTCCTGTCTCTCCCCCTGCTCCCCTCAGCAGTGTATTTCAGTAGATCTGCCTGTTCTGGTCCCCACTCTGTCTGTGGTGAATCTTCTCATCCCCGCACCTCTGGTCTATACCCCAGTTATTGTATGCATAAATAAATAAAAATAAATCTTTTAAAAAATGATACTATTTATAACAAATGGGCCTTCAGGGTATTATGCTTACTGAAATAAATCAGATAGAGAAAAACAAATACTCACATGTGGTACATAAAAAAACCAAACCAAACAAAAACGAAAACAAACTCTAACATAAAATACTTTGAAAAACCAGTGGACTTCAGTAAGTACCAAAAGGGCTCTGAGGTTAAGATGGAGGGGGAGTGAGGGGACAGGGATTAGAAGGAATCGTGGTGGGGGAGATCCAAAACACTCAGATATAGAAAAGATTAGTGGTTATCAGAGAGGAAGGGGCTGAGGAGGGGCCAAATGAGTAAAAGAGTAAAAGAGTTCAAGTGTAAAGTGAAGGATGGAAACTAGACTTGGGTAGTGAACATGCTGTAGAGTCTATAGATAACAAACCATAAGGGTCACCTGAAACTTATATAATGTTATAAAACAATATTACTTCAATAATACACATACATATTAATTGTTAAATGAAATCATAAAATTATACCCAAGAAAAAGATTAGAATTCTGTAAAACATCTTCAGAAGCATGCATAGTAATGCTTCATTGAATGAAAATATTGCCCTGATGGCAGAAAATATTTTGAAAATTCTAAAATGCCTTTTATAAGTAAATAAATAAATACCCTTTCCTTCAACTCACCTAAAATTCGTTAAGCTTTGAGAATCTGACCACCCTGCCACCTCCATATGTTACCACTGGGGTTGTCTTGAATACCTACTACAGACTTAGCCCTTAAGCTCCTCCTCCCCCTCCTCCGGTCTGCTGCATTCTGTCTGCTGTCAACAGTGGTGACAAAAACCAATTGGAACTACATCACAGTCACATGAAGTCAGATGGAGGACTTGGCTTTGTATCCAGCCTAAAGCAGAGGGGAAGGGCGGAAACTTCTGTCTTGTAAATAGCAAGCCACCCAGGGCGTCAGCCCTGAAAACATGTAAATAACACCAGGTCCCATATGCTTTATTTCTCAATTTTGCCATGCTACCTTTGCCAGCAAGTTTAACTGAGTATGATTTGCAATGTTATTTTATTGAATATTTTTTGACAATTTGAGTACAGCTCTGAATGTAATATTAAATCCTCTTCTGGCTTGGCAGATTGCAAAATTGCATGCTCTGTCTACACATCAAATCCTAGGCCTGCAGGGGAATTCAGACTTTACCTACTCTGGCACAGCCAGAAATTTTGCCTTTGAGCTCCTCTCCCATAGCAGATGGTATTTCTGACTATCCAAAATGACATCAAACAAAATTAATTACATGATTAAAGACTCCTTCAAAACAGGTTAAAATTAAACTGGGCTTCCATTTCTTATAAATTCAGTTAATTTTTTCATCTTGTTTAAGGATCTCTAGCCAGCTCTAATAGCTGAACCCGCAAGTTTAATCACACCTCTGTGTCTGAGGAGGAAACGAAGTCTCACAAATTATGTCAACAATTTAGTTCTAATTCTTCGTGTCAGCTTTATGTGTCAGCATTGGGAATGGTCAATTTTTGTATCCATCTGGGATCTGGTGATGAAATAATCCCAGGGGAAAAAAAGATGTTCCAAAGAAACATCAGAACAAGAAACAAGTGCAGGTGAGGATGTGATGAAAAGTGAACCCTCTACATTGTAGATCAGAATGTAAATTGCTGCAGTCACTATGGAAAACACAAATTCACCTCAAATTAAGAAAATAAAAACCATATTATCCAGAAATTCCACTTGTGGGTATTTATGTGAAGAACACAAAAATAGTAATTTGAAGAGATTTATATGCCCCCATAATTCATTGCTGCATTCTTCAATATCGCCAACAGCTGGAAAAAACCCAGAGCAGATACAAAGTTGTATCACCTCATGAATATAATTCAGAAAACAAACAAAGAATTGGAAACAACCTGTCTGTTAACAGATGACTGGATAAAGAAGATGGGTTGCGCAAATACAATGGAATACTATTCAGCTAAGAAAAGGATGATTTCCTGCTATTTGCAACAACACGGATGAACCTAGAGAGCATAATGCTTAGTGAAATAAGTCAGGTAAAGACAAACACCATATGATTTCATGCATGTGTGGGAGATGAAGGTATAAAACAAATTAACAAATAAAACAGAATAAGAACAAACTTTTAGATTATAACAAAACAATAATTACCAAAAGGAAAGGGAGGGTGGGTAAATTGGGTAAAGGGGAGCAATTGTAGGACAGAAGGATAGAAGGACTTTTTGCGGTGAACACACTGTGTGTACAGGTGTTGACTGATAAGGCAACCTATATTATAGGTTGCCCTGAAACCTATATTATAAACCATTGTTACTTCAGTTAAAAACAAAACCCAAAGGGAACCCAAGGGGGAAAGGAAGGAGAGTCAGAAAGAAAGAACCCTCAAAAAAATCACCTCAGTTCTGCCAACTCTTTTGTAGAGGTAGTGTGATGCCAGAACTGCAAGGCATGGGTCCTTTAAGCTCTGACCTAGTGTGAATTTAAATTACAGTATCTCCCTAAGAATTCCCTAAGAAAAAAGGTATGAAGTCTAGTGAACAAAAAGAAAAGCTGCATTAATTAAATTTCCAATGATTAAATACCACATATTTAGTGACAAAATGCATTTTAATGAAATTGTAATTAGTCATTCTATCATCAAATTTCCTATTATTACTTAGAATTTCTTCAGCTTTAGAATGACAAAAAAAGCGAGATCACTTTAAGGTATTAGACACATGACATTCAGAAGTGGTTTTCAAAAACTTCACATAGATTTCACAATTAGTTTCAGTTAATCTTTTAAAACATATTAAAACTATAGCGTGCTTCAAAGTCAGCATTAAGATCTCTTACTTTATATTTCAATAGCTTCGCTTTAAAAAAAAAAGATTCTGCCTCTTAAAAGTTTGTTGCTCTCTGGGTTGCTTCCATAACTTTGCTATTGTGAACAGTGCCACAGTGAACATACGGGTGCATGTATCCTTTTGGACTAGTGTTTTTGTGTCCTTTGAGTAGATTCCCAAAAGTGGTACTGCTGGGTCATATGGAAGCTCCATGTTTAGCAGTTTGAGGAATCGCCATACAGCTTTCCATAGTGGTTGGACCAATTCACATTCCTTTCCAGCATTTGTTGTTGCCTATATTTTTAATGCAGATGTCCAAAAATAGATGACTGGATCAAGAAGATGTGGTACATATACACAATGGAATACTATTCAGCATTCAAAGATAAACACATGCAATTTGCAGCAACATGGATGGAATTAGAGGGGATCATACTCAGCAAAACAAGCCAGAAACAAAGAGAAAAATATCGAATGGTTTCACTTATAACAGGACTATAGGGAAACCAAATAGGAGAGAGACACTTGGGGGGGGTGAGAGGAGGGGAGGATAAGGGCACAAAATGGAGTAGAAAAGGACACAAGGGACCATGGAGATGGATCACTGGTGAATTGGTGGTGGGTTATCCAAGGGGAATATAAAATGTAAATTATATAAATAACAATAAAAATATATATTATTAAAAAAAAGTTTGTTGTTCTGTCATATATTTGCTTGGGAACCATTTATACTACATGGTGGAGACTTCTGGTTTTCTTCTTTCCAGTTCTCTTCTGTTTCTGGGGCATAGCATAGCTTATATTTCTCTAAACCATGAAAGTCAGGGAGGTGGGGTGCTACCAGCACTGTGAGCAGAAGTGATGGCATCACATACAAGCCAAACACTGAATGCCACTCACTTGCCCAAAGACCTTTCCCTGCTGAGTGAGAGTGGGCCAGCCGGTACTGAGGCTGTGGAGACCCGAGATGCAAACAGCCACAGGAAGGACATTTGGGCTTGGAAGCTCTCCTAGAACCACAAACTAATAATTGAGTGAGAGACAAGCCTCTTTGTGTGTGTTATATGACTGAGATCTGGGAGTTTTTCTATTCAGCAGAATCTATTTTACCTTAATGTATATAACTATACAAAATAAAATTCAGGAGAAAATGTGCTGTTTACATATCACTTGCTTAGGAATCTCACTGAGATCTCACCTAGATCTTGTTTCAAAGAAGGTCACATCAACTTCGACAACCACAAGTCTAATGTTCGGAGTCTAATGTTTGCAGGCACCTCACAAGATACCTGAAATAACAACAAAATGATTATGAAGACAGCAGTCTTTGCCTTCAGATTGCTATGAAAGTACTTCCAGGGTTATATGGAGCCATTTGGTGGAGGGGGAGAATTTTAATGAGAACTTTTCCTCTTACCAAAAAAAAAAAAAAAGGTCTTAAACCAAAGATCGCACACACACCTAGATTATTACAGGTGCCTGGAAGGCATTCGGTATGTATGAAAGGCGTGGGCATGTGTGTTAAGACATTTGAAGGGGTGGAGGCAAGAGAGAAAGATACAAGACACTACAATCTCCTGTTGGTCTTCTGGAGATTGCAAAACACAAAACAGAACACGCATGTAGCCAGGATACTTGGAATCTGCTTGACACTGTGCTGCACAGCATAAGAAACGGCCCCAACAGTGGAGAAATCACACGCTTCATTATCTTTCTTTTGCAAAATGGGTCAGAGTTGTCTAAAATGAACTAGTGCAATGAGAGAAAAAGCTTTGCTATTACAGTGTATTCACATTGGGGAGAAGTTCTTTCTATGGAAATTAAAGACAGATTTGGCTGATTTACTGCTACTGCCAGAAACCTGCTATTTCACCCCATGGCATTTAACTATTGCACCTCTGCCTGCCTCTGGTTGAGTTATGCCACTGAGTGCTGACAAACACATCCTTTATATTTCATGAGGATGAACCACTCATTCAATAGAAGGCTAGATGGAAAATCTGGGCTCAGCATTTCTTCATTTAGGTGAAAGGTCTATTGGGAAGTACTGAAGTTATCAATACTAAAGAGAGACTTATCAGTGAAATAAGTCAGAATGAAAAAAAAATACTGGATGGGTTCACTCATAGGAGGACTATAAGAAAACGGAACAGAGGGTGAAAAAGAAAAAAGACAAAACTTGCATGCAAACTGAGGCACACAGCAGGGGGACTGGGAGAGAGGTCAAAACAGGGGAGGGAAGAGCACAAGGGACTACGGTGATGGTGCACAGGTGATGAGGTGGTGGAGATTTATGGGGATTTATTCATTCACAGCACAAAAATGAGTAACAATGTAAGAAAAATAAATTAAAAACAATGAAGATAGCATTGTTATTGTTTCTATCCTACTTTTCATGACTAAGCTTGTTGTTTTCTATTTATTCATCCCCACAATAGCCCTGGGGATGGCTAAGGTATCACTGTTTCACATTTTAGGAAAGCAAAACTAATTTCTCTAAGACACACAGGTATTAAGTGACAAACTACTATCCAAACTTGTCTGTGTTCTTATGACATATGTAATCACATTTTTAAAATGTGATTCCTTTTGCTAACATTCTTCTTTATAAAGTACTCCCTTTTAAAACTAAAAATTCAGAACTCTAGATTACTATAAGAATGACCTAATCTATCTCTACCAGCATTTCTGGAGTATTCCCATGTGTCCTCTCCATCAGAATCCCCTGGGGTGCTGGTTAAAAATCTAGATTCCTGTTCCCCTACCTAAGCTTTCTGAATCAAAACTTTCGAAGGTCTCTGAGCTGGCCATTTTTAACTTAATTTCCAGTTGATGTGAATACACAAGAGACCATTCCCGAAACACATTCAGACAAAATTAGCAGAATTATTCCTGACTAACTGGGAGATAGGCTCTGGATCATCCCAGAGGTGACTCTGACATCAGTTAGTCCCTTCATGTGTGAACACCTCACCTCCATCAAGAATCTGCTCAGCAAATTAAAAGTTTAACTGGAAGAAACACTGAACATAAATATTCTAAAGGGTTGATTTTATGACAACGACTGGCCTTAGGAAACATAAGCATAAAAAAACAAAACTTGTAAATAAAGAGGTTTATGCTAAGGAAGAACTTGACCATGAGGATGAAAACCAGCAGCTGGCTGTTGGCCGGAGGGTGTGTCATGGGCCAAGAGAAGAGAACCAGAGGTGAGTAGGGGCTGTGGACAGCACCAATTCGTAAACAGAAAATAGCCTTCACACACATTCTTTGAGCCTGAGGCTGAATGGCAGAATCCCGCTTTGCAGTGTCAGGATCTGAGTCACAGGGAAGTTCCACGAACTTCCTTCCGAAGGTCAAGCGGTTAGTCTGTGGCAGAACCCACCAGCCCCCACTGACTCCAAATTCACTGTTTCCTCCACGCAAATCCATCGCATTTTCTTTTGCTTTAAGTCTCCCAATTAGTTTTGAGTCCATCCGAGGATATCAAATCACTCTGAGTCAATATGCATTAATGTGGCGGGGCCTTGGGTAACCAGCAAGTATTGTTACAAATATACCTCACTATTTTTGAGACTTTCCTATCATTTTTTCTTACAAAATAAGTAAAAACAGCTGTGTCTTAATTGCAATGTCTTTTTGGGTGCTGCAGATTTCCTCCAGTGGCTTTTTCTCCCTTTACCTTTTATCACAAGAATTCTAAACTCTTCCGTACCCTAGTGAATTGTTCCCTTATGAAGAGACGCGGTCATCTAAATGGCATGAGGGAGGAACACAAACAGGCTTGGTTGAATGTTAGTTGTGAATGCTTTCAAGTAGCTCTTGTTGGTTGAAAGCAGTATGAAGCAACATTGTTTTCCAAACCATTCAGAGGCAATTTGCTGGCAAAACCAACATGTTCTATATAAAAGTCATAGCTCTGATTTCCATTGTGTATCTGCATGTTGCTCAATTCTGTGAATTATTCATAGAAACAGAAGTTAGGAGAAGCAGCAGCTACGCAATATGCTCTGACTAAAGACTCACTGAGTGTCCTTTACTTAGCTTATGGTTAGTATCCTTAGTATCCAGGTTTGTTTATTAAAAAACATGCACATATATGGAATGGCTGCTCTATAATGTTCAAAGAAAATAGAAAATTGTACTATTAAGGCAGCTATTCCTGTCTATATAACCCAAGGGTTAGGTTTTTCTCCCTACAAAGAATTGCTTACCTATGGTGCATTTAGGGAAGAAAAGTCGATTTAATTTACATTTGCTTCTGGGTCATTCTGGATTGCTACTCACTAGGATATTCTCTCCCCTCCTCTCCTCTTTACTGTGGTCCTGCCACCTCTTCACAGGAGTCCATGTACTAGGACATGGCCAAAGGGGCAGTGGTTGAACATGGCATGACCACACTTGTATTTATAATTCTGTCATTTCTATCTTTTTTAAAGCAACTTTGTTGAGGTGTGATTGACAGGTATAGTGTTATACATGTTTACTGTGTACAGCTCATGAGTTTGGGCTAAGTACACACCCATGAAGCCATCACCACCATCAACCCCATAGCATGCCCATCATGTTTCAAAATTTCCTCCCATCTCATTTATAATAAAATAATAATGATGATAATAATAATTTTGTGGTAAGAGCACCTGACATAAAATCTACCCTGTTCAAAAATTTGCAGTATACAATATTGTTAGCTATACACAGAATAGTTGATGTCAATAACTTATCTTGCGTTGTCATGAAACTTTGTACCTTTTAACTATCACCGCCCCAAATTCCTATCCTACCAGTCACTAGTAATCACCATTACACTTTCTGTTTTCTGCTTCTAAAAGTTTGACTATTTAGATTCCACATATAAGTGGCATCAAACAGTATTTGTTTTTGTGTTTGACTTATTTCACTTATGATAATGTCCTTCAGGTCTACCCATGTTGTTGCAAATAGCACTATTTCCTTGCTTCATAAGACTGAATAGTATTTTAGTGTATGTATGTGCCACATATTCTTTTCCATCCACCGATGGATATTTATATTGTTTCCATATTTTGACAATTATGAGTAATGCTGCAGTAAATATGGCAATGCAGGTATTTCTTTGAATCCAGATTCCAATTTCTCTGGATAAATACCCAGAAGTGGGAATGCTGAATTATCATGTGATAGCTTCAATTTTTAATTTTTGTGTTATTTCCATTTTTACTGCCATCTCACAAAGTTACAGACATGTGGCTGGCTATTCTCCAACACTATAGAAAACTAAAGAGAATTGGGATATACTGCAGAAAAAAAAAATAGCCATTCAATAATATGTCATAGTCCAAAAAATCTTTGTGGATTTGTCCCTAAAAGAAAAAGAAACAAATGAGAGTAGAAGCAATTGGGATGACATCAAACTAAAAGTTTCTGCACAGTGAAAGAAACTATCACTAAAACAAAAAGCATCCTACTGAATGGGAGAAAATATTTGTACAACATATATCTGACAAGGCGCTGGTATCCAAGATCTATGAAGACCTTACACAACTCAAGAAAAATAAAAAATATAACCCATCAAAAAATGGACAAAAGACCTAAACAGATACTTCTCCCAAGAAGACATACAGATGGACAACAGGCACATGAAAAAATGTTCATCATCACTTATCATCAGGGAAATGCAAATCAAAATCACAATGACATATTACCTGACCTGCAAGAAAGTTCCATATTAAAAACAAGCAAAAAACAACAACAACAACAACGAAACAGAAACACGTGTTGGTGAAGATGCGGAGAAAAAAGAACACTGTTGGTGGGAATGTAGTCTGGTGCAACCTCTATGGAAAGTAGTATGGAGAGTCCTCAAAATATTAGAAGTACATCTATCACATGATCCAGCAATTCTATTCCTAGGTATCAACCTGAAGAATGCAAAAACACTAATTTGAAGGGATGTATGCACCCCTGCCATTGAAGCACTACTTATATTAGCCAAGTTATGGAAACAACCTAATTACCCAAAGAAGATGAGTGGATTATGAAGATGTGGTGTATACACACTATGGAATACTATTCATCTATTAAAAAGATGAACTCTTGCCATTTGTGACAACATGGGTGGAACTGGAGTGGATAATGCTGAACAAAATAAGTCAGAATGAGAAAGACAAATACGGGATGGTGTTAGTCATGTGGAATATAGAGAAACAAAACAGAGGGTCAGATAAAGTCAAACCAATAACAAAACCTAGAAATCTGACCATAGAATTGAGGCTACCAGATGGTCAGAGAGGAGAGGTGACCAGTGAAGGGGACACAATGGACAATGGTGGAGGCCTCTTAATGGTGTGTGTGGTATGATAACAGCAACTGAAGGGCGTGATTCTATACCTCCAAATATATACAGAACTGTAAAACAATGTTTCCTTAATTAAAAAAAAAGAATTAAAGCAGAAATTAATAGAATTGAAAATTAGATAAACTGAATCCGTAATTAATGAACTTCCAAAATAGCAAGTGCCAGACTCAGATAGGTTTACTGGTGATTTATACAAAACACCTCAAGAAAAAATTATACCAATTCTCTAAAATCTCTCTCAGAGGATAGAAACAGAGGGAATACTCCCTAACTCATTCCATTGGGATTTGGTACCAAACTAGTACCAAACTAGACAAAGACATTCATATTGATACAGATCAGTATCTATACCACGAGTACAGGCATAAAATCCTCAACAAAACTATATAAAAATAGAATGCAATAATGTGTAAAAACTATTACTTGCCACCACCGAGATTCATCCCAGTATGCAAGGCTGGTACAACATTCAAAAATCACGTAGTTATTATATCAACACATAATTGACAAAATCAGCAATGATCATATCAAAAGAGGCAGAAAAAACATTTGATAAAATCCAACACCCATTCATGACAAAAACTCAGTAAACTAGGAACAGAAGAGAACTTCTTCAGCTTGATAAAGGATGTCTACAAAGAATTCATAGGCAACATCACACACAATGGTCAGAAACCCAGCTCTTTCTGTCTAAAGTTAGATCAAAAGCAGATGTCAGATGTCCTTTCCTTTTCAACAGCATACTGCAAGTCCTTGCTATTGCAGTAAGAAAAGGAAATAAAAGGTATACAAATTGTGAAGGAAGACAAAGCTATCTTTGTTCATGGATGGCATGAGAATGTTTTTAAAAAAGATTTTATTTTATTTATGCATACAAAAGCAGGGGTGTAGGCAGAGTTGTGGGAGTGGAGTGAGAGGATTCACCAGAGACGGAGTGGGGAACAGAACAGGCAGATCTACTGACATACACTACTGAGGGGAGCAGCGGGAGAGGCAGGGGAGGTCTGCTGCGCCATGTGGGTCAGCTCCCTGGTGGGGATGGAACTCCTGCTGCATTGGCTGCTGACAGCTTCATAGTGCTGAGACTTAACCCCTTGCGTGACAAGGGAGGCCCTGGCATGAGAATTTTTGCAGAAAACCTGGGAACCGACAAAGAAAAGCTGGAACTAATAGCAATCAAATCAAAGTTGCAAGGTTAAAAGCAAAAGTCAATTTCTTTCCTGTATGCCAACAACGAACAAGAGGAATTTCAAAGTACAAACACAGTCCCATTTGCATTAGCATCCCCCAATACGCACTACTTATGAATAAATCTAACAAATATATACAAGAACTATATGAGGAAAACTAAGTCTCTAATGAAGGAAATCAGAAAGAATCAAATTAAAATAGTCCATGTTCACAGATAGTAAGACTCAACTGTCAAGATGTCACTTCTTCCCAACTTGATGTACAATGGAGTCTCAATCAAGATCCCAGCAAGTCATGTGACAGACATGGATAAACTGATTCTACAGTTTATATGAAGAGGGAGAAGACCAAGATTAACCAACAGATATTGAAGGAGAAAAGCAAAGTTGGAGGACTGACACCACCCAACTCTAAGACTTACCATAAAGGTACAGTAATCAAGACAATGTGGTGCTGGTGAAAGACTAGATAACAGAACAACGGAAGAGCAGAGTCCACAAACAGGCCAAAATACAGAACACTGGCAAGTCTGTGGATCAAGAGAAACTCTTGTTCATTGCTGGTGGGAATGAGAAATGGTACTGCCATATTGAAAGAGAATTTGGTGGTTTCTTTAAAAACTAACAGACTTCATTCTGCGCTTTCAGGAATGGACAATAAATACATCTCAAAAAGCACAGTGCTCTATTAATGGAAGAGTATGCACATGAGACTGGTTCTATTGCAAATATGTATTTATAATTATACCCTGTAAGTAACTGAAACTCCGTCATTACACTCAAACATGTCAAAGTGTCTGGAGAAGCCACCCACACAATTGCAGCTGAGATACTATGGAGCTCTGTCTCAATGCTACAAAGACAGCGCCTCGGGAGTGAAGCTCATGATGGCTTGGACCGGCGAAGACACTGCAGCACTAGAGAAGCATTAGAGTTAAGGAGAGAGTAAACTCTCTGAGGATGCTGCAAAAGCGCACGTCTCCCATGAGACCACAATGAGCACTCTTAAGGAAAAGGGAGCTGAGTCAAAGGACAGCAGAGGGTGGAGGTCACTCCCTTGCCTGGATCAGACAGGACAGCCAACTGCATAACAGCAGCGTGCTCTGCATTAGGACCATGTTTCAAAAAGAGCCCTCATAACCGTCCTGAGAGGCACAAAGCTCTTAGGTAAGTAGAAGGACTGGGTGGCATGCACACAAGTCTCAGGCAGGAAAGCATATGAGGTGGTCAGGGAAGGCAGAGGGGCAGAGTATGGGATGTCTATAGAGCATGCAAATTTATATGCTAATGCCATCAGTGCCCATTAATGAACAGTAGTGACCTGACAGCACTTGTGTCCTTGAGGTGGCATAGTAATGATAGCACTCGAGTGTCTGGATCTGCTTTGCTTAGTCCTTCCAGGAGTGGAGAAAGCTCCCTTTGAACTGGTTTCATGCTCAGGCCTCCGGTGACCAATACCAGGCACTGGCATCACTGCTGCCAGAGCTGCCTGTAGCCCTAACATCAGACACAAGTCCAATACCACGCTGGCATTTGCGAGACACATTAACAACTGACACTCCAGAGAAGTTATATAGCCCTGCTAGTTTAATGCTCAGATCACAGCTGGTGTTCAGGCACATCTGGTGGGCCACATCTGGAATAGTATGTGTGAGCGAGACACACCTGGCACTCTCCTCCACACCCCCTTTCTTTGCCTCATTCTCTTGAGAATTCACCACAGTCAAGACAGCCAGCCTGTAAGCCCCAGGGGTGCTGCTGGCTGAGTTTCAGGGCACAGTGACATCACCTCTCTGGGTACAACTGTGCTGTAGGTGATTTCTGAAGTTCCTTCCAGCTCCAAGACACTATTATCCTGTGACAACCTAGAGAAGGAGACAGCGGGAAACTGACCCCCTCCTTGAAGATGGAGGCCCTGTTAATCAGATCACTTACCCAACTGAGCCACAGGGACAGGGGTGACGTCTTTCCACTGTATCACACACGTGTGTGAGCACACATGTGGATTAATCTTGACCTGCTTTGTGCTGGCTCAGATAACGGACACAGATGAAAGAATCCACACTTTCAGGGAAACTACGGTAATTGCTTGGACAGTAAGCGGCTACTTAAGATTTCACAAATTGACAGTCTGCAGACAGGATTTGTCCTAAAGGTCTGTTTTATTTGGCTCTTGGAGTGCTTTATTAAAAAAAAAATGATGTGTTGCCATAATTTAAATTTGGGATATTTTACATAATTCAAAGCTTCAGATTCTCCTAAAAAAAAAAAAAGATATATCTGGCACCCTGAAGATTATTGGCTCAAATGGGTTCATCCTTACATAGTCCTTTTGATTAGGGGTTTTCAGCTTTGGCACTGCTTATTCACTGGATTGTTTGGGGCCAGATCCTATTTGTCATGGGGAGCTGTCCTGTGGAGTTTAGCTGGCTTAGTCGTAGCCCTGTCTGATATGCAACAGCCATCAGTAGTGTCTTCCCCTGCATGACATCCAGTTGTGACACTGCCAAATGATCCCCCGGGGCCAAGCAGCCTCGAGTTGGGAACTACAGTTTTTGGGGTTTGAATACTGTTCTCCGGGAAACAGCGTTTAGAGCTGGAACAATGTCGTCCAAACCTCTCCTTTTGCAGAGGAGGAAACTGAAGCCCAAGCAGAGGCTAGTGACTTGCCCAGAGTGGCACCATCAGGATCACAAGTGACAGCACGGACTGGACCCAGGTCCTCTGAGTCCTCCCACAGCATCTCTTTCAGCTCAACCTGCAGCCTCCCAGGCCACCACAGCCTGCTAGCTTTGCTTCACTGGCCGTTCCAGAAGGTCCGATTGTCACTCTTCCGCCTTGGAACACACTGATGCCTGCAGTATGCCCTAATAAAGCAGGAGCCCTTCCCCTACGGCTCAGGCACAGCAGTTCCCACTGCCACATTCAGACAGGGAGGGCTGTTACGTCATCATTTATCTTGTTTTCTTCCCAGCATTCAACATAGGATCTTCTTCATTCCCATCCAATTGAGATCACTAGTTTCTTTTCTATTCCTGAATACCTTTTCTTTAAAGCCACCTGTGAAAGGTGTGGTCAGAATCAAATGTTTGGAAGTCATTTGTCACTGCAAACTCCCCAGAAATGGGATGATGTTACAATAACCGGAGGATATGATATCTACACTTAGAATTTGTTTCACCATCTAGATTTTGACCTTTTAGATCAAAAGGGTTCTAAGAGCATAGTGATGATTTCCCACAGGAGATATTGATATTTCCTTTCCAGAATAATAGATTCTTTGATGTCAGGAAGCACCTGGCTGGATTCGTGGGCCAGGAGACCCCGATTGTGAGATTTCAGTTTCGATTCTGCTGCTCTCTGGCCATACAGGCTGAGCAGGTCCATAGCTCTGCCCACAAAAGATATTGTGTCTGGGTGGCCACTAAGATTTCTGGAAGCTCGCACACAGAGTTAGCCATGTTCTCGTTTTATCTTTCCGAGTCCACATGCTATTTCTCCCCTCACTGGGCTCTCTCCTAAATGGTTTATTGCATTTTTGACAGAGAAGTACAAGGAAACATCTATTGTAAAATGTTATTCCACACCTACAGTGGGCTGTCCCCTGCATGAATAAAACTTTTTCTGGTTGTCAGTGAATTATTTCGTTAAGAAGTGACTTTGCCAGATGGTCAAGCAATTTTTACTCAGCTCGGGGGCTCTGTCCTTGGAGAATCCTGTGTCAGTAAAGGTGCCTGAATCAATCTCGTCCTCCGTCCCCCTCCCTCGATCCTGTGTGCGTTTTCCTCATTGTGACCTAAGTTCACGAAGCATGTCAGGTGGCCCCTCGCTACTGCAGAGCCCCTCTGCCACGCATGTGTTCTGCTCTGTTGTTTTCTATCCTGGATACAGCTCTCTCTGGCAGAGATTCCCGTCTCAGCTTCTGAATGCCTTTTCTTTCTTTGGGAGGTGGGAGGAAATCCCTGCATGGTGACGTAAGTGCATGTCCATGTACACGAGGCTCACAGGGGCCCTGTCCTCGGGTAATGTCTGGGTAGGCTTGATCATGGCATGTGTTTGGACAAGTGCAAAAAGGAAGAAACCAACAAGCTCAGACACATGGACTGAAGATTTGGATTCTCCCCTGGACACACCGGATTCTGCAGAGCCGGGAGACTGCCCCCTAGTGATACCTGGTCAGGAGGGTTGAGGAACTGGCCAAGGCTGGACCCTGAGATGAACTCTTCATTGTCCCCCACTTGTCAGGGTCCGGAGGCCAATGCATGTGTCACTCGCTCTAAACGCCACTGAACCACGGTAGGGTCTCTGTGTGAACCTATACACACCTCTTTCTTTTTTCTCTTTATCAAATATGAAATGAAATAGGCTGATTTAAGCTTTTGCTTATTATAAAATACACGTTAAGCACCACCAGTTGAATGTTGGCTTTGTATCAATCTACTTAAATTATTTTAGCAGAAAAGGATCCTAAAGGGCAATGGTTAGTTGTCTTTGAGTCTGATTCTCCCTTTCTTCATTGCCATGATAAATCCTGAATTTTCACTGGAGGGTTTTGATGTCCGTGCTACAGACGCCACCTTCCAGCTTGTCTTCTAGATTGAAGTAGCTGAGTGCAAGCCCATGGGATGTGAGCAGAAGAGATGTAAACAACTTGCCGGCTTATGTCCTTAAAAAGGGAAGGATTAAGCCCTCCCCTTCTCAGTCTTCTTCCCTAAGGAATGTGGCTGTGAAGGCCGGGGTGGAACAGTTTTGTCCTGAGATGAAGCTGAGTGTTGAAGATGGAAAACAGGATAGGAGGAGCCTGGTTCTGGAACTGTGCAGGAGGCTGCCTCTCAGCTCTGCAGGGGTTATATTCAGATGGTATCATGAGACAGAAACAAACTCTTGTCTTTGTCAAGCCACAATTACTTTGACTTTTATTGCCAGAATTTTCTAACTATTGCGGGTATTCACTTTTATATCCTCTGAGCAAACGAACAACTGAACCTCAAGGAGACAAATGCCTTGCTTAAAACCGTTTATAGAGCAGTCCTTTGAGTGGCTCAGATATGATGCTTTCTACTGCAATTCCTCTCTGATATGGAAATCACACCACACCAGAGGAATGCCCAAGCATGAATGCGGTGCATGAGCATTCTAGAACACCTGTCTGGGGGAGTGGGCAGAGACTCATTCTCTGTTAGCCGCTGTCCTGGGACTCCAACTCATCAGAGGTGGAATTAGCTTTGAAATTAAGTAAGAAAATGGTAAAAATCATCATCTTCATTTAGTACCAATTACATAACTAGCATTTTACATTCAAGGGCTTATTTTGGACTTTTATATGTTTTAAACAAAGTTGTTTGGCACCAAAACAGAGACTATGTTCCAAGGTATTTGTTCACTTAAAAAATCTTAACTATTATGTATTAGTGAAATGGGTGTGTTAGCTCTATGGCATGTCTGATTTCTTTTCAGGGGTTACTTGTGGATGCCAAAAAAGAGAAAGGACACCAGGTTTTCCCTCTGACAAGTTCCTCTGCATCTTCATGGTAATCCCAGCAGTTGCAATGCCATTTGGAAACTTCTGGACGTGGTCTAATAACTACTCACACACAGCAGCTCAGTTGTGTCTGTAACCTATAACTTCACACCATTCTTCTCTGAAGCTATTTCCAAGTTAGCTTAGGATCGCAGGGGCAAACAAAGGGAGTGACAGAAAGAGAAATTTCTTTCTCTTCTGCATATGCAAGTACTTGTTAAGGAGAGTACAACAGATAGAAGGGATCCTATTGTGTGAATGCAAAAGAATTCAGAACCACAGGGTTTGGAAATCTGTATACCTTCCTTTGCCTTTTCCACAGTAAGTTTCCTTGAATATGTCTGCTCTCACAGTTACCTGTCAATTGTCAAGTGCCATTTAACTGTAGCACTGGGTTCTTTTTGATCGGACTTTTGGGGTAGTTCAGTTTTTAACCTGTATTTGCTAACTCTAAGGATCTCACACAAGTTATGTATCCATGTGATACAGACCTTCCATTTTCCCTTCTGCAGAATTCTCTATTGCTCAGAGAAACACTTTCTTATGCTAACGTATGTTTGGTTGAGGGGCAGTAAAGGTCAGGGCAAAGGAAGACATTTGTTAAGGGGTAAAAGGTAAGGCTTCCTGTCTGTCTTCATGACTCTGAGCAGTCACATGGTAAAGGCCAGAGGCAGGACACATTTATCTAATGCCAGCCTTTCTAGAAGGGCATCTACACATCACCCCGCTGCGAGGAACATATTTTTCACAGCAGTTTTCTTTCTTCTGCTTTGGGAACCCAACAGTCTGTGGGGTGGTCAAGGATGGAGCCATGTCAAAGCAGTGTGCTGGGGGATATCGGACAGATAACCCCACAGGTACTAGAGGAGCAGAGAGTGGTGACACTCCACTCTGTGAAGGCAGAATGAGAACGGTTTTCTGGAAGAGGTGGTGGTGTTCAAATGAAACCTGACTAGAAGCTGCTTATGAAAAAGGCAGAGAAGAGTCTTGCAAGATATCCAAGAGGAGAAAGGGCCGGGGAACACTAAGTAGTTCCAGACCTCTGGAGCACAGAGTGGCAAAGCCAAGCGGGAGCCCAAGACAGGGACCAGACAGAACACCCAGGGGAGCCTCTCCTAAGGTGTAACAGGGATTAGAGGTTAACGGGGATTCAATCAGGCTGGGACAAGTTCAGCCAGGCCAGTGCTAAAGTTTGAGGCTGGGGGGGGGGGGGCGGAGGGAGAAAGAAACTGTAAAAAGAGAATTTAGAGAGCCTTACTTGTTAGGGTTATTTTATCAAATGAAGAACAAGCTGTTCATGCATGGGGGAACTTCAAACCCAAAACTGATGTGAAGCCCAGAGGTAGGACATTCCAGGACGGTTTATCAAGTGAAAGTGAGGAGGTCATTTAATCTGAGGGATCGGCTGTTCCACTGAGGGTTTGCAGTTGGCAGGGGATTGATTAAAATTGATGATCTTACATACATTTTAGGAAGACGGCTTACACAAGTATCCTTTCTGATCATCAGAGACATTTACAGGAAACAACCTAAGTTAGGTTGCTGTTAGGTACATTACATACATTCGCAAGTTTTATTTACTGGACTCAGATGGTTTGGCCTGATTCAGAGATTTTCAAATCTGGTCTCCATTTTATTTTCTTTAACAAGAGGAAATAAAAATGTTTGAGTACTTACTGTGTGCCAGACATCATGCATTACCTGAAATGCAAATACCATGTTTATACATGATATTTATCACTGCATCATGTATAATCAAAATTCTCATGCAAATTCATTTAACGGTAAAATCATCAACATTTCCAAGCTGAGGAACACGGTCTCAGAAAGATAGCCTGACAGGTCTCCCACAACTCATGAGTAGTAGATCCAGGATCCCAACCCTGGTCTTGTTCCAGAGCCCATGTCTTTCTGTCCAAAGCACTGACTTAGAGCAACAAACCAAGAAAGGACAGGCTGCAAGAACCTGGGTACAAGTGATAGGAAGTCAGACTTGGGTTTCAGGCAATCACATGGGGATAGGGTAGCATTTGGTGCATGGCCATTAGGGAGACACTGTCTGTCTTTGGAGAAACATGTTGAGCAACTACCCTGGAGCATGGCCCTGAGGTCCCAAGGTGAAGGTCCAGAGGGTAAAGGAAAAACAAATTTCTCTACCAAGAAAGTTACTTGGAGGAAGAAAAACAGGCAGCAAGAAATTATATAGATGGGGAGAGGAGTTCGAAGAGCAAAGGTGGCCCAGGGCCATGGTGGGTGGCGAGAGAGGAAGATGCCAGGGCACAAGGTCCCTGTGACGTGGTGGCCGAGAGGTTTTGAAGAACAGGGGTGTCTCAGATTTCATTGGAAATGGTTTTGTTGCTCCAGTTGTTTCAGCAGTTGCCCCAATTCTCCTACAAAAGCACATTTCACACACCGATGCAGTCTGTGTTTGAGAGGCTCAAATGGAATACTGAAGCAGGAAGACGAGCACTGCTGAGTGTAGAGGACTAGGGCACGGCAGTAGGGGAGCAGGAGCAGAAAAGAGGGGATCCAGAGATGGAGTGAGTGGGCCTTCACCAAAGGTGGCCAGGCCAATTATAAACCATCTCCTGCCCATATGTCAAAGATTAACAGAGAACTCAAGAGTTGCTAAATAGTTTACCTCATAAGGCATGAGAACTCAAAACAATTTCATTTAAATCTGAAAGGTCAAGTTGACTTTAGCTGACATCTGGTTCATGAAAAAAATTCTATTTCCAATAGAGCTGCTCAAGGACTAAGTGGGTGACCTCGGGCAGTGATAATTTCCCATTCTTGGTAGTGTTTAGGTTAAGATAATATCCACCCCAGGCACAGCAGGGAGCACATTCAGGCTATACAAGCTGTGGGCTCCCTTTCAACCTGAGAGTCCAGATTCGAAGTCTAGAAAAGCAGCTTGTAGACTCCTAAATGAATTAAGCATGCAAGTTAATATGGCTTGGATTTGGGAATGAATAGCTGATAAAAGCCCAGAGTGAAGGAATGAAAAGGAAATCCATCCTCCCAGGTTAAAAAGGAGAACTGAAGCATTAACATCTAGGAGTAGATAGGATAGTGTTGCCTTGCTGTGGAGATAGTTTCTGGTTCAATCCTGACTTTCTCACATGCTCCCGGCTACTCCATAATGAGGCTTGTTTTAGGAGGTCCAGGATTTGACTATAGAGCAGGTGGGCAAATGTCTTTGAGTTGGCATTTAGGCTCCAGGGCCTGCTGAAAATAGACTTAAGCTGTCAAGCATTGGCTTAGCTTTGGAGATTGATGGACCGAGCCCCCTTTTGTCCTAGCCTGAGTGATGTTCACAGGGCTGGAGGGAATAAAGCCCATCAGCTTCAAGAGAAAACTGAAAACCAGCATGTAGGGAGAAAGGCGGTAGCAACCAGCTCTCCTCCCGCCACAGCCTGCTCAAAGCCAAACAGAGAAGGCTCAGTCCCAGACTGTTTGTTAAGAAAAGGTACAGCAGAATTGCAAAAAAAGAAAAAGAAAAGAAAAAGAAAAATACAGAAAAACTAAAAAGATTATCCTAAAAGAAAGAATAAGTTTGCCAGATTTTCTTTCAAATGTGCCCAGAATAGTTACATGCAAGTTGGAGAAAAATACCTAAGTAAATATGATATTCTACCAATGCTGGAATTTTGTGTCAGCCAGGGATGCAGAGAGGGCATATTAAATTCATAGATAAACCATAATTTAACAGAAAGCAGACATTATTGGTTCACATTTCAGCTGGTAAGGTATTTCCCCACCCACCCACAGTGGAGCAGCACTGAGAATCCTCAGAAGTCACGAAGGAAGAGAGGAAAAGAACCTGAATCACCCACAGACTAGATCACCAGCCCTGGAAAATTGACTGTAAACCTCAAACAGATTCTGATATTTGAATTAAGAATTTATGTTCCCACATAAACCTGTCTAGAGAGGCATTCCTGACGACTCCCACAAACTCCCCATGTGTCAGATTTCCCCCACCGAGCAGGCCTGGACATGTCTTTGGGACAAACCCTCCTTGATCAGACCAAGGAGTTCAGTTTTTGCCCAACTGTCCTCCCCTTGTGGGAACTAACAGTAAATCGACCACCTCACCTAGTAATTCCAGAAGAGGGACTCATATTCAAGCAACCCCTTGACTTTAAAAATGTTTTTCTTCCAAGAAATGAGTTTTAGATTAGTGAAAAATGTTAAAATGCACGACCACCACCCAATCCTTTTATTTAACAAGCATCTTTGAGTCCCTCTGCCAAGCCGAGCGTTGTGCTAAACTCTGCATATATAAAGGTGAAGGCACTACCTATAACTTAGAGGAACAAAAATCTGCCACCCCAAAATATGTCTTTTTGGCAAAGTTTGACTTCATGGGAGGGGCTCTAAGGCTAGGTGAAGGTTGATTTTGACATTTATATGTAAACTCTCTGTAAGGTTCTCTCCCAAAGAAGACCTTATCTCCTTAATCCTTTTCCCTGGAGAAGGCAAAACTTCTATCTGAATGTCTCTGTCTACTTTACCTTCCCTGGTAACCTCCCTAACCGAACTTCCCTTTCTTCCTACCAGAGTCCTAATCTTTTAGCTGAGCTATTAAAGATGGGATCTGAAGCCACACGGGTGATTGACTCAGTCACACTAGGTCTCTTCCATGTATACAGGAGGCAAACGTTTATTAAACTTCTTTTTGATTTTTTTTCTTATTGGTCTGGTGTTTGTCTACTTACTTGTCAGCCTACAGGAACCCAGCAGGGTATGCAATAATTTTCCTTGTGTCCTGCCAAAGCGCTGAAATAGCTTGGTGCCTAGCAAATAAGATGTCCATGTAAGCAAGATAAAGATCCAATAAACTCACTCCTAAAGCATGGAGTGTACAGACCAGGTAGGTAGGTTTACCCTGGAATGTTACAGCAGAGACTAAGCCAGGGCTGAGGACTTATGCTCATGCAGGGTTTTAGCAGATAAGAGGTCAATCAATGGTTCCAGAAGGAGGGGTTAGTACCTTGCAAAGGTACCAAGGAGGGGGAAACTGGCAGTGGCATGAGGGCAGTGAGTGGTACCTGGGTCAAGGTAACATGTTGTATTCTTTAGTTATGCAAGTTTTCTTGCACAGTGGGCAAATATATAGAGAAACTCAAGTCCTTTTGTACATTTCAAGCTCCACAAATCTAAAAATACGAATTCAGAATGCAAGAAAATAAAAACAAGTGTTCACTGGTTTATTTGGGCGACTCAAGACAAGTGCCAAGGAACATAGGGGTTATGGCCTCCAGAATGGCCAGAGTATCTCTGTGGGCATGCCACCTCAGTCACTTGGGGCCCCCCGCATAAGCCTCTGTACTCAGGTCAGCTATTATTGTCTTGAAAATCTTTAGCCCATGTAATCATAGGGAACCCAATTTTTTAAATCATTTTTTAATTTTTATTCATATCTTTTACATTACTGTGTATTCCCCAAAGATTACCCACCACTGATTCACCTGTGAACCATCACCATAGTCCCTTGTGCTATTCTCTCCCCCATTTTGAACGTTTTCCCTCCCCTCCCTTGCTGAATGTCTCTTTCTTATTTGATTTTCCTATATTCCTGTTATAAGTGAAACCACTTATGGAAATCTAGCCGAAGGACACAAAAACATTAATCCAAAAAGGGAAGCCAATTTTTATATTGCACTGAGCTCCAGTATTTATGTAGCTAATCATGAGAAGACATTTTCAAAGAATGTGAAATCATTCAACATTATATTTAAAATGGAAGGAGGGCGAGATGGTAGATGAGCTAGAACAAGTAGACAGTGGCCTTCAAGTCTTGGTGAGAATGTAAAACGTGCCTGTAAAAAGACAGCCACTGACGACTTTGAGCAAAAAAGTAGCACAAAGATATCCAACTCTCGGATCACTGTGATAGAAGGCAGCTGACAAAGCAGAAATGTAACAAAGTCTTTTACCATTTAAAATCAATGCCTTGTACAGGTCTTTTACCCCTTTGGTTAAATTTGTTCTCAGGTATTTAATTCTTTTTGATGGACATGTGATCAGGACTGATTCCCTGGTTTTTCTTTCTGTAAGTTCATTATTTGTGTATAGAAACACAACAGATTGTTGTACAATGCCTTTATAGCCTGCCACTTCACTGTATTTGCTTATTATTTCTAATATTTTTTTACTGGAGTCTTTGGGATTATATGTATATTATCATGTCATCTGCAAACAGTAATAGTTTTACTTCTTCCTTTCCAATTTGGATTCCTTTTATATCTCTTTCTTGTCTAATTGCCCTGAGTAAGATGTCCAACACTATACTAAGTAATAATGGTGAGAGTAGACTCCTTGTCTTGTTCCTGATCTTAGAAGAAAAACTTTTAGTTTTTCACCATTGAACAGTATATTGACTGTGAGTTTGTCACATGTGGCCTTTACTATGTTGAGCTATGTTCCTTATATACCTGTTTGGTTGGGGATTTTTACCAAATGAATGTTGAATCTTGTCAAATGCATTTTCTATCTATTGCAATGACCATATGATTTCTGTCCTTCCTTTAGTTGATGTGGTAAATCACACTTATTGATTTGCAAATGTTGAAACATCCTTGAATCCTTAGAATAAATTTATTTGATTATATTCCTTAATGTATTATTAAATTTAATCTGCTACAAGCCTTCAAACAGCAAAAACAATCCTGAGGAAAAAGAACAAAAAATGGAGATATCATACTCATTTAAACTATGCTATAAAGTAATAGAAATTAAAACAGCACTCTATTGCAGTAAAAATGGATACAAAGGTTTTTTTAACTTTTTTTTTTTTTTTTTTTTTTTGCATTGAAGAACTGGGGTGTGGGCCAGAGGAGCATGGAGTGAGAGGATTCACCAGTAGAGAGCTGACCAGGTGGATATACTGAAAAAAGGGTAGCAATGGGTGAGACAGGAGAGGTCTGCTGTGCCGTATTTGGATTAGCTTCCTGGCCAGGTATCAAACTCAGTCTTTAGTGACAATAGCATTGAGACTGAATACAAAGATTTACAGGAAAGAACTGAGAGCGCCCAGAAAGAAAACCACATTTATGTGGACAACAAATTTATGATAACAGAGCCAAGAGAATTCAGTGAAGGAAGGACAATCTCTCCAAAAAATGGTGTTAGGAAAACTGAGCAGCCATATATGAAACATTAAACTAGATCACTATCAAACATCATACACAGAATATTGATTCAAAATAGATAAATTAAATGTAAGACCTGAAACCATAAAACACATAGAAGAAAACTTAAGTGAGACTCTCCTTGATGTTCGCATTAGAGGCGTGTTTGGGGACTAGACTGCAACGACAGGGAAATAAAAGCAAAAATGATCAAGTAAGACTGCATCAAACTAAAAAACTTCTGCACAATGAAAAACCTTGCCTCAAAACAAAAAGATACCTACCAAATGGGAGAAAACATTTGTACATCATATATCTGACAAGACGTTAATGTTCAAAATAAACAAAGAACTCATAAAACTCAACAAGAAAACAAATCTGAATAAAAAATGGACAGAAGATCTGAATCAGCACTTCTCCAAGAAGACATATGGATGGACAGGCACATAAAAAGATGCTCTTCATCTTTTATTATTATTATGGAAATGCAAATCAAAACAATAATGAGGTATCACCTCACACCTGTGAGAATGGCTATTTTCTAAAAGACAAAAAATGATATTGGAGAGGATGTGGTAGGAATGTAAACTGATACAGTCATCATGAAAAGTAGTATAGAGATTCCTCAAAAAAGGTAAAAGTAAAAATTCCAAATGATCCAGTTATCTCACTTCTATTTACCTGAAAAATACAAAACCACTAATTTGCAGACACATATGTGTCCCCATGTTTGCTGCAGCATTATATACACTATAGAAGAGCTAAAAACAACCTAAGTGCCTACAGAGGTAATCCCATGCAGTTAGGAAGTTACTGAAGTTCCTAAAACTCAGATATTACAGGAACAACGGGTGGAAAAGCCAGCTGACATTTAACAACCGAAAATGATTTTAATACTGAGATGTTCTGCCTTGCTCCAGACAGGTGTTCCCGTGGCTGTACAGTCAGGGAGTGCCCTGGGATCTGCATGATTGCAGTGTCTTCAGCATTGCCAATCCCAAAGATCCAGCATAACTTAGAAGAGCCTATCTAAGCTCACAGGTTCTAAGTTACAGCTGGTGGAGTTAATAGCTGTGTTTAGCAAAACAAGATTAAGATGATTCTTTTTCTCCTATGTAGGCATGGTCGTCGTAGAGGAAGAATGTTTCACTTGCAAAGGACTGATAGTGCTGGATTTTTTCTCTTCTGGGTGTCTCAAAGCACACTACTATTGCAGCTATGTTAAAACATATGTCCAAAGGTCGCTTACATAATCTGTAACGTTTCTGAAAGTGGTCTGAGTTGCTGTGAAAACCAGCATTTCTCAGATTCTTCCCATTGATTTCCATGAGTAAGCCAACAGACATGGAAGGATAAAAGAGTAAACATTTCTGCGATAATCCAAATTTTTCCAATGGAATTTTAAACAGTTTAACAATTTATTCTTGTTAAAGGGTGATATCAACTAAATGCTTCTTAGCAAACAATTGTCCAAAAAATATTATAAATCAGTGTCATATTCTCACAGTGGATTGTTTTTTGAGTCTTTCAGCAGAATTCTTTCAAATTAGAGCTCAATAATCTTCTTTATATTTTGTCTAAGGTTTGAAATACATGAACCCGTCTCTACTTACTTGAACAATAGTCTCTATTATGGTGTCTTCTTTAAATCCAAATATTATACTCAGCATTTTAAGAATTCCCAAATACAGGCAATTAAATTGTCTATAAGTTGAGAGTCTTAGGGAATGAAATGAAATAGGACCTTGTACTTTGAAATCAGTTCAAAAATGTGTCCCATTTGTCAATGATTGTCTCTGTCAAATAGTCCTCATTATCTTCTGATTCTGTTGTGAACAGATGAATAATGGGACACAGATTTCTCTAACAAAGCAATTTCCTTCTAGCAGAAGTCTGGCCTCTCTAAGCAGTGGAGAATCTAATTCTTGACCTTGAAGATGGGAGAGAAAACAGAATAGGCAGAGTAGACCAATATATGCTGAAGGAAATCTGGAAACATCCCACAGGATAAAGAGAGACATACACAGGCATATGTATTGCTTTCGCCAACATATAGGCCTCACCGGGAACTGGTAGCCAGGGACTGTGGGCAAAGAGAATACAAGTCTAGAGCCCTGGAGGGGATGGCCAAGCACGGAGCTTAGGCTCAGCAGTCCCATCCCCAGCCTGGCCTTCTTGCGTTCATAACTCCGGGCCGGAATGAAAACGAAAGTGACCAGTACCTTTTCCTCTTCGGTTACTGCTTAGCATGCCCCTCCACCAGCCCCCACCCCGTTCTTACAGTCTAGGGTTCCAGCAGGGTGGGTCGGATCCTCATCTCAAAAATGAGGAAGAAAACAAATGCATATTAAAGCAGTTTATAGGAAGGGATGGAAATGATGGTCACTTCCCTTCATCATTTGGGGTATTTATGTAGTAACCCAAACAAATTTCTGATTAAACTTTCAGGCAGTATGAAGAAAATGTTTGGGAGCCAGAGTCTCTTTCTTAAAGCAAAGAGGCTGGAGTCACAAACTCTCTTTTCTCCCAGAACCAGTGCACCCCACCTCCCTCTGCATATTCTCTTTCTTGACTGGGGTCAACAGGGGTCCATGGAAACTGTTTTCTTTCCCTTTCATCAGCTTCTTTCCTGGTGTCAGAAGTATTTATCCTTCAATAAAAGGATTTGATGGGACAAAACGGAAATGGCCCACTTCAATTCTCCCTAGATGTCCTAAAGGGATGATACATTATATAGCTGAGAAATCCATTCCCACACCTGAACCTGCTCCTTGTCTTGACAGACCTCTGTTAGTCCTGATACCACCGCCGACGTGTCCAAGTGAAAAGGTGGGGGATACCTGATTTTCTAGGAAGTAGTGAAGACATGGAAACATGGGGGTTCTGACGGAACACCAAGAGAAGGAAGAAGACAGAGGTTAATGGTCAGCCTGAGGCATACTAAGACGAGGATATAGGAAATAAAATGCAGACAGTGTCAAAGGCAGTGGGGAAAGTCTTATCTGGAGTGGAGAGTAGAGGAAGGGTGGGGGCAGCAGAGACACCAGTATGCCCTCTCCAGTCCCCTCTTTTCCTTCCCGTGCCCCCTCCCTTTCTCTTTCCTTGCCAATGCTGGGAAGCTCCTTCTCTCCAGTAGGACACTCTTCCAGACCTGAGATGAAAGTTCCCAATTCATCTCCCTCTCCACCTCCTGCAAGAAAGTCTCCATGTCGAAACACCTAAAGCAGAGGACAGCTTCGGAGACAGAGAAGGCTGTGCTGGACAGAGAGAAGCCTGGAAGTAGAGGGGCCCATCTCACAGACAACAGCCTAACAAGCACCCAAATTGTAACTAGAACTGATTCACACCTTTACTCAACTCTCAGGGAACAGTCGAAGGGCAGGGGAAACACATCCATGTGTCTCAGCAAAGCGCAGGACGTGGTACAAATCCATCCTCTCCCATCTGCACCACTTTTTCTATTTACCACTCACATATCTTCTTAGACTCTCCCCCACTCTCAAATCCTAACCTCAATCTCCCCCAAATCATTTAGCTTCACCAGATTACCCCATGCTATGTTCTTAAACCCACTGCACAGCAGGAACAGGGACAGTTGTGAGCCTGTGTGGGGAGGGCGCTCTGTGGCTGATAAAGCGTGCGCAGAGTGGGTGGGCAGTCTCACATCTCTACGGCTGGATACCCTGCAAACAGAAATCTGGTGGTTCTGACAAAGAAAAAACAGGAAACTAGAAAATTAAGTAAAGGGAGAAAAGAGTGTCCACCAGTGTCCTCGGGGTACAGGCCCAGGCAGGGTTGTCTAGGGGACTAACCTTTTTTTTTTATAGTGACTATACTTTTTTTAATAGTGTCCTTATTTATTTATCTATACATTACTTCATTGTTCATTTTTTGTACAATGTTTGCTTTCTTTTCTCAGGCATAGCCCCCATACAATTCCCACTGCCAATTCACCCACGCACCATCACCATTGTCCCTTGTGCTCTTCCCGCCCTCATTTTGATCCCTCTCCCTACATCTACCTTGCAGAGTGTCTCTGGTTTACAATTGCTTGTTAATTTTGATTTTTAATTTATTATAATTATTTTCTTTCCTGATCCTTTACTTGGTACCCCTATATTATTCTGTAAGTAAAACCATCAATATTTTTCCTTTTCTTCTTCCTCCTGACTTCTTTCATGGAGAATAATCCCTTCTAGCTTCATGCATGTTGCTGTGAATGGCATTAGTCTATCCTTTTTGATTGTTGCGTGTGAGTGCATGTGTGTGCGTGTGTGTGTGTACATCTTCTTGATCTAGTCATCTATTTTTGGGCATTTGGGTTGCTTCCATGTCTTACCTATTATAAATAGTTCTGCAATAAACATAGTGGTGCAGGTATCCTTTGAATAAATGTTTTGTGTCCCTTAGGTAGATCCCTTAGGAGTGGAACTGCTGGGTCATATGGAAGCTCCATTTTGAGTAGTCTGAGGAAGCTCCATACGGCTTTCCATAGTGGTTGGACCAGTTTGCATTCCCACCAGCAGCGTAGGAGAGTTCCTTTTTTACCACATCCTTGCCAACATTTGTTGTTGCTGATTTTTTTAGTATGTGCCATTCTTACTGGTGTAAGGTGGTATCTCATTGTGGTTTTGATTTGCATTTCCCCAATCATGAGGGATGCTGAATATTTTTTCATATGCCTGTTGGCCATTTCCATTTCCTCTTTGGAGAGGTGTCTTTTAAGTTCTTTACCCATTTTTTGATTGGACTGTTCACTTTGTTTTTGTTGAATCATGTGAGTTCTTTGTGTATCTTTGTGATCAGTCTAGGGGACTATACTTTGACTCATCAGTTACACTTGATTAGAAGTCCCAGATGCAGTGAAGTTACTTCTCCATTTACAGACTCTTTTTCCAGGAGAGACCCAAACAATTTCTATTTTAAAAAAAAAGGATGTCGTTCATGTTTCTGCAGTGCATTGGCCAGCTTTGGGACTCTAGCACTCTTTTTAGTCCAATTCTCCTTTATTCAACTTCCTATAAACACCAGGTGCTCAAATGCGCTTTGAATCAGTTTTAATATCTTATTGAACCCCCTTATTAACCACTCAGAAGAATTAATCTTTGACATATGTTCAGTTTCCATTTATATAAGGGCCACATTTTGACTGTTTTGAAAAGCACACTAACAATGCTCCCAGAGCCTGACTTCCCTCAGATGCTTGTTCAAATGCTTCTGCCTCTTGGAGGAGTTCCTTGACCACACTGCACAAAAGAACAAACTGTGTGCAAGCTCAGCATTCCTGCCCTGCTCCCCACTCTCCACAGCACTTCTGCTTTATTTTATACACAGACTGATCACCCACTAGTATTGTATTTTTACTTGTTTTGTTTCCCTGCCTTCTCACCAGAATGTAAACTGTGAGATTACAGATTTTATCCCCTTGTCAGTAGCATACCTGCCATGTAGTGAGTGCTCAGTGGGTCTCGAATGAATGAAGATACTAAGACCACACACAACTGCTCCTCAAGTCTAATTACACTGTGCTTGTCCACACTCACCACCCCTGTCATTGGAATCAGGGTGCTACTAAAAGGTGCAGTATTGAATGCTGAGAGCAATTTGTGTTTTCTTCTCTCTCTGCTGAGTAACTTATTCTGGAACTTTTTGTGAAACAGACACTTTCACAAATTCAGTTTTTCCACTTGTCAGTAGCAATGATTATATATCTGAGTGATCTCACCTATAGCACTTGGACTTTTTAAAAAAGATTTATTTATTTATGCATACAAGCTGGGGGTAGGCCAGAGGTGTGGGGTGGTGGTGGTGAGAGGATTCACCAGAGACAGAGGGGGGAGCAGAACAGGCAGACCTACTGAAATACACCGCTGAAGGGAGCAGCGGGTGAGACAGGAGAGGTCTGCTGCACCATGTGGGAAGCTCCCTGGCCAGGGATCAAACTCGTGCTGCAGTGGCTGCTTAGCTGGTTGCGCACCGAGGGAGGCCCAAGCACTTGGGCTCTTCAGAATAAAGACCAATCTATATGATAAGTGGCGTCAACACTGTTGTTGCCTTTTACTACTTATGAGTGTTTCTCTAGGAGTGACAACAATCAGGCTATATGAGGCGTTCAAGACTAATCTGAGCCCTAAGAACTTCTTCCTTGGAGCTGGACAACACTTTCAAGGACAATTTTTTCTCCAGGTGATTTTACTTTTGCATCAGGAGACATTTCTCCTTATACAGCATGTGAACAAAAGATAGACTAATGTATAAAGTATTTTATCACCTTGGGGATAGGAAAATGAACAGGAAGTCTCACAGTAAAACTGGATTCAAAGGTAAGCACACGTCCCGGCAATGCCTCCAAGGAAAGCAACTCTTGACATACATATTACTTTTGTACCTCAACATCAGAAAAACTTGGTACTTTTCAATATATATTTTCCTTGCCCAATAGCTAGAAAATATTTAAGGAGTGAGTATCTTCCCTAAAACAACAAACAATTTTCTCATAGCTTTCTGCCCTCAGAGAAAATCAGGCGGCTCCGAGGTTTGAGTTTCCATAACCTCAGCAGTTGTAGTCAGTAAACTGAATAGCAGGAGACTTTTCCCCAGTGGTAATGATCTGGTGATAAGTGCTTCACTGCCCTACTGGAAATCTGTTTTTGGAAGTGAACATCAATGGGAAAACCGTGACTTGGGAAGATGCTGAGGTTTAGCGGCTTAGACAGCAGAGCTTCAAAAATGCTAACAAAGAGAGCTGACTGCAGGCACATGTCAGGGAGCACACTCATCACAAGTGCACTGGGAGCACTGCAGTGACTGCGCGCAGGCACGCTCTCGTCCGAGTGCAACAGAAATTGCGAGAATCCTCAGCTCCCGTCGCGAACAAGCAGGAAGCATCCTGATGCTCCTGCTCCAGCCATCAGAAAGTGGAGTCTTTTCTAGAAAAAAAGCCTGAGATTACAGGATTTGGACTCAGTTCACCTCAGCAGGAAGGCTCACTAAGAACTTGTTCCTTTCCATCCTGGATACAGCTTTCTTAAATTCATTATCAAGTGTCTCCCCTTTCCCATGAGGAAAACAGCTTCTTCCTGTAAAATAGGATTTCTGTGCTGTGCCACCAGGGGACTGGTGAGTGGGGAGTTAAATCTGTAGCATCTCACTATAAGTAGACTGACTTGTTCATGTACATTGGCCAGACTGAAGTTAGAAACTCTTCTTGGGTAAAGTGACAGCAAGTTAATAGAAATTTACCTCTCCTGTCAAAATAATGTGACAGTCACAGCTACAACACAGAGAGAGCTAACTGATTAAGGGCACAGGTCAGAGGCAGCGCTGACTCCACTGCTGGCTGTTCCCTGGGCTAGTTACTGGCCTCAGCATGTTTCAGCCTGCCCAGCTGTTATCTCACATGGGGATGACAAGGAAAACAGCAGCAGGCAACTTCCACTGTTTACCAGGTACTAAACGTTATTCTAGAGTGTTGGCCTCATTAACGAATTGAATGCCTCTGCGGGCCCTAGGAGGCGTGCCCTGTTCTCTGACTCCTGCATCCGCTCCGCGCTCTCCGTAAGAACAGGAGGACGAGGGCTCTCATATGTGGACATTCTTTGATATCGTGCTTGCGGCAATCTTATGAGAAGGTGCTCTTGTTTGACTCATCTTATGCTGGAGGAGACGGAGGCACAGGTGCGAAGACAGTACACAGTGGTGCTGGGAACTGTGGTCAGTCGGGCTCTCCACGCCCTGTTCTTAAATATTATGCATTATTCCAGAGCTGCCGTTTTTCAAAGAGGGTAAAATCAAGTTAACTCACATGCTTGTGAATATGAAACATTCAGAAAGGATAGCCAAAGAGTTGCCTTCAATGCTTGCATCAAAATAAACAGAGCCGATAGACACAATCAAAATTTCTCTGGCTTTCATTTTGTTGTTATTGGGTCTCCCCCACACCCCCTTGGAACAGGATTTTATGTTGAAGTTTCCATGAGAAAAGAGATCCTGTGGTCATGTAAAATAATCAACAAAAAGAATGTAGGAACGGGTACTGGTAAGCCATATGAGGAAATCGTTAACAAGATGTTTGTCTCTATGCTGACATGAAATTCCCCAAAAGTGCTATTTCATAATCTACAAGATGGCAATAAAGTGCCCCTAGAGGGCGCCAAAGTGATCATGATGCTTTTTTTTTTTTTTTTTTTTTTTTTTTTTTTTTTTTTTTTTTTTTTTTTTTTTTTTTTTTTTTTTTTTTTTTTTTTTTTTGGTAATCTGTCTGCATCCATAGATCTGGCATGGGCCCCCTACATCTCTCAGGGTTTCTGGATGGTCCTTAAAAAGCCCCTCAGGGCCTTCCTCTGGTTTGGGGTATGGGCCAGGGTCTCCCAGAGAGCTAAATGCAGCTGCTGGGTGATAAAAACCCTGCGGTAAACTGACTTCCAGCTAACCACAGGGCGGCAGAGAGCAGCTAATGCGACCACAAAGTGGTTTGCTGGCACAGAATTTTCCCAACCTTTGGAACGAGATACCAGGGGTTGTTGTTTAGTCTCCATCTTGGAAATCTTTCTCTTAGTGAGAGGAAAATTTTGATATCCATTCATCTGAAATTAGTTGGGCACAGCCTCCGGTGGAGACTGGGGACAAACATGCTGTCTGAGGAGGCTGTCACCCCAAACATGCTGTCTGAGGAGAATGTCACCGCCCCCCCACACCCATGATCTGGAAGGAGATACTGACCCAGTTAATTCTGACACAGGAAGGTATACAGATGCTGGCAGGGACTGACAAACTGTATAGAGAATGTCAGTACCCTGCAATAGAATAGATTTGTTTTTCAAAAAAAAAAGTTATAGGAAATTAAAAGTCTTGGGGAACTTCCGGAGTGTTGAGGTTCACACACAACACAGGGCATGCTGTTGTCAGTTGACCTTGGACCTCTTCTAACAAATGCCTCTGTCAAGGTCACTATGTGAAGTCTGACCAGAACCATGGGCCTCTTGCCATTCAGCTGCCACTTCGGGAACTGGTTCTGAAAATCTGAGATTGACAGTGTTAAGACCTTGCGTTTTTCCTTTATAATACTGCCACAGCTTATTCTTCAGCACTGCCTTTGAGCTAGAAATTGATGTACTTAATGGTTGGTATTGACTGATGAGAGTAAATTACATGAAAGAATGGCTTTCATCATATTGCTCAATTTAGGGATTTCTTTCATTTCAAAGGCAAGGTTAATTACCTCTAGAAAATGTTAAGCAATTATCCACTAATAATAGCAGGGAAGACACTCCTGGAGCAGTCAATTCAAGGTGGGGTTGGGGAAGGCTGTGGGGGGATGGGAAGAGACTTCATTTTGAATTAATGTTGAAAACTGAAAATGATGTTCGGATTTTAAAGGCTTTAATGGGGAGAGACGGGCTGCTGCTTTAGTCCTTCTGTGGCCAGCAGCTTATCCTCCCCTCCAGGCCCCCCGCCCCCGCTTTTTTATGGACTTGGAGAGAAGGCTTATTCAGTGTTCATTCCATGTGATTTCTGTCATGTCCACCTCTTCCTCTAACCTAGAGTGGACGCTGCCCAGGTCTCTGGCAATCAGTGGAATATCACGAAGGTGTGAGCTTGCTTGAAAGAGAAGATTCTAGCCTGGGGCTTTCAATCGCATCCATGGACTTGCTGTGTTATTCTGTGTTGAAGTACTCACAGTCTGGAGTCGTGCCCTTGAAGTTGAGATATGAGTGGTGTCCCCTGCATCCCCCCCCACACTTTTCTTGCATCTCTCCTTCTCAAGCCCTATACCCAATACTAGAAAATGACAAAAGTTTCCAAAGAGAGTTCTCTGCCATTTGCTCAGGTCAAAGTCCATACAGGTATATACAAAAGGCTGAGCCATCAGTACTGTCTGTTCTTCCTTTGAGCTCCTCCATACAAGCAATTGGCAGGGCTTCGGATGACAGAGCTTGACAGGATGTGCTAGACTGCCCTCCTTGTCAAGGTCACAGTTCTCACCAGGCTGCCGGATCCTTAGAACTTTGGAGGAAAGCTGATCATTGGCACCTGGAGATGCCTGGCGGCCTGGACCCAGTCTAGAGCCTCCTTAGGGCAGTAGGGTCCCTCTGCAGCCAAAAGAACTAGAAAGACACTGTCACCCACTGGGCACTGCACCTCACTGCAGGGGGTAACACTCCTGAGAGAAACACTGTAAAAGAAAATGTGGTAGCCACACAAACACATTTCAACTTATTTCTCTCCAGAAAAGCAATTCCCTGATTTCATGGGCTAACCATAAGATGATCTTGGAATCCCCAAATTAGAGCTCCTTAAAGTCTCAGTACTAATCTTGCACATGTTTCGGCTTAAATAGGAAAAAAAATTATAGGAATTGATCTTTAAATTGAAGGAAGCGATTACTTGCTGTTGTGAGCACTGAGATGGCTGGACTTCCATCCTGTTAGGCAGCTATTGCCATTATAATGCTCAGGACCTACTGCTAAGTGACCTTTGAATGCAGAAAGTCAGAGAAAGCAAAGAGATCTTCATGCAACAGATCTGACAGCAGCAAAGGAAACAGAGGACTTTTAGCCAGAGACAGATATCAATTAAGCTAGCTCTAGAGAAACCATCCAACCTCAGTGGACTTACTTTCCCTTTCTTCTCTGATGTGCCAAGGGCATCCTGTCACCACAGTAGGTCAAACACAGTTGCCAAGCACCACCTTTCAAAACCACATTATAGCTTTTTAATAACCTTGTGTCTACTTGTCCCTTCATATTCTCCGCTATGAAATAATAGAGCTGGAAGGAAGTCAGAAACTTTTGGTCCTATCCTTTCATTATGTGAACAGGGAAGAAGAGACTTTGAGAGGTGAAGCGTCTTTCCCAGGTCACACAGGTAAAAACAAACAAAACTGAGACACAAACCCAGTATTTCTGCTCCCAGTCAACAAAGTCAGGATCCAGATGGTACAGGTGGCATGAGATCATCCTGGGGTTGTGGCAGTCCCCAAGGAAGGCAGGCAGAATGCTCAATACAGCCATGGAGCTGAGGAACTGGGCAGCAAAATAAAACTTTAGATCACCGAGGCCATCTTGGCTTCCTGTAAGTATTGGCTGTCTGAGACATAATCTCACTACTCTGACTAAAGAAACTGCTTGACACTTCAGACACTGAACTTGAAGTGGCCTTGGTCCAGAGGTGATGCCTTGGGAGCTATTATATTTGAGCTTAATGTAGTAGATACTCATCTGAAAGTGAAAGCTTTAAAGACATGTTTCTTTTGTAAGTATTGCCCTATAGAAGAAGTCTGTGCTTATCACCAATGCAGGTTTGATGACTATATGGCATTCATTTATCCATTCATTTTCTCTCTGAGTCATTCAACAAACATGTATTGAATGTCTTGCCCATAACAGACAGTGCAGCAGCGATCAGGTGAGAACTTAAGAGTTAGTGGTTGTGACCAACATTGAAGACAGATTTACTGTCAATCTTCTAGGAGGTTCCAAGGAATCTCACCAGGAACCAAGCCCCTTGATTGACATTACAGCTCTGTGGTTTCTGCATGGGTCCTTTGGCAAGTGGCAGGGAGATTGGGGGTTATTACAAAGCTACCAGCTTTTAGGAACAAGGAGGGATGGCTTAGATTGTGATACCACCTCCCCCACTAGCCTGAAATCCAGGAAATTACCCCACTTCTCTAATCACCTGAGTCCTTGCTGGACAGTCATGAAAGTGAGAAATCGGCTTACAATGATGGAGCCTGGACTTGAACTTGGCATTACAGATCGACATACAGTACCTTGTGTACAGCTTGCTTGAGCATACATGTACTATGGAAGGGGGGCACCCCAGGTGAAAGGCAGTGCCCATCTGCTCAGGAATTAGACCCTGAACTGATGGCAACACCACCAGTTAAACATGGCTCACCTAGGCTTCACTCTTTCTAGAACACCACATGCAGAGAGGGCTTTTGTAAGAGTATATAAAAGACAGGTGGTGGGGCTGGAGACACAGGGAATCCCAGGATGTCACATGCTGGCAGAGAATTCAGGGAGACCCATGGGGTGACGGAGTTTGATCTGTAAGTCTCACTACAGGTCTCCCCCACTATGTGAATATGTGAAAGTAGAATGTTCCTTTTTGGTGTGGTTGGGTTGGTTATTTTGGGGACCTGGGAAGACTATTACTTTTATTTTATATGGAAAAAGTTTTGAGCCTTCCAAGACTCTCAAAATAACTGACCAAATCATACCAAAAGGGAACATTTTACTTTTGGATAGTTGGGGAGACCTACGTCAGCCTTTTCTTCCCTCTATTCTCGCTCTCTGGCTGCGCAGTGCAGGAGAGTCTGAATCAACAACAGGTGCAGGCGCTGGGACTGCGGCTGGATCATGATGCTAACAGGGTTTCCGCGCCGCTCAGCAGTCCCCTGGGGCCCAGCCCCCACACGCACCGCAATGCTTATGTGCACCTTCCATTTCCTAACCTTTGGCAAGACAAGGGTGTAGCAATGCAGGGTGCAGCAGCTGGAAGGCGACAGCCTCCTTCACACACGGCAATAGGCAGGAAGGCTTTGCTGACTTAATTTTATTCTTGGTACTGTGCAAACACAACTACTTGACAGGTTCAAGTCTGATGAGAAACGGCAGAGTGGGGTCCAGTAAAAGTGGGTGCTAACATGGGCATATAGACCTGGCAGGTGTCTTTTCTGGAACCCTCAACGGTGCTTGAATACAGTGCAGACTCCTCTTCTTCCCTGTGAAAAAATAACTTTGCCATATCTACAGATTATAGTTGTCATTTATATGTTGCTTGCTTGAGAGGAGACTGAAGAACTAACCGGCCTTAGCAAAGCTGTTTTTAACTTTAGTGATCTCAACTCTGCAGACCTGATTAAAGGTCCTTCGATCTCAGAGCTGGAGTTTATAACAGAGAATCCTTCAACTTTCCTCCATGGGACTCCTATCTGTGCTGTGCTAGAGAACCTATGGCAGGACAGTGTGCATCCGGGACTTTTGACCTTGAGGAGGTTCCGCCATGTGTGCGGTCAGCATTTCTGCTAGCTGGGATGAGATGACCAACTTGTTTGGCCAAGGCCTCCAAATTGTCTCAAACGGCAATTCATTTTAGTTGAAGTGGATTCAATCCAAATTTGAACCAGGGACTGAGAAGAGCAAGACTCTGTATCCCATTACAAAGGAGCTCCAGATTCTCCACAATACTGTATATTAAATCCTTATAATAAGCGGCTTTGTGAGTCTTGGTGCGGGTTCAGTATTTTCATTGCGGTGATTACCCGATGGTCTGCTGGCCAGCTGAAGCTGGAGTCCTCTTTCCCTTGATACATTTCCATAACGTCTCTCATCGGCCCAGTGAAACTTGTTGTTAAGGGCAGAGCTAATCTATTGCAGCCTGTCTTGCTGCAGCGTGCCAAGAAATTTGCTGTGTTTCTTTCAGTTATTTCCGTGAGGACAGTTCACTTCATTGGAGAGTTTTAGCTCCATCCAGCTAGTGGACCATCCAGCTGCAAAAAACAGCTCTTGCAAACAGCCTGCCCAGCCCATCCTAGAAGGGGGGGGGGGCCTACACAGAGGTGTTATTTCTCATACTGGGTTTTGGTGTATGTGTGTATATGGAGATTTAAATATCTGTGTGCTGTTCTGGAAGGAAGTCATGGGAGCTTTTTAAAAAAGTCCTTGAGGAACATTGTTTCCTAACCCCAGTCCCAAGTTCCCTGCCCACTCCTGTTGCCAGGGGTCTGCACTGCGTTGCTTATCATGCCCCGCACTGACAGCACAGAGAGAAGGAAGGTGACTCTTGGCAAGGAGGCAGAGAAACAAAAAGGTAGAGGAGCCAAAAACACTCAACAATTCTAATCAATTTGAAGAGCACCCAACCAGCTTTGCTTTGCTGGGCCAGGGAAGCAAACACTTCTGTTAGCAGCTGGGCAGCTGGAGTCTCTGGGACCAGGGGTGACCAGAGAGGTGGCTCCCCAGGCAGGAATGACTGTATCCCTGCCCCATCTTCCTGCCCCTCACCCTTGCATTTTCTCTAGCAGCTCCTTTCTGAGAGTCTCCCCAGGGTGGTGTCCTAGTCTCCCTGTGGATTGGGACGGCGGGTCTGCTGCCACAGGCCTCGCCTCTCGGGGAATCTGTGTGAACATTTCCCTCACGCAAGTTCTAGGTCTCTGGCCCCTGCCCTCCTCCTGATCCTTTGTCTCTGGAGTGGCTGCTGGTTCAGGCCCAGTCACACACTCCTGCAGCTCTCAGCAGGGCCAAGTGTTTTCGTGTTGTTTTATTTCCTTCTCAGGTCCCACCCTCGCCCTCTTCCTGCCATTTTGAAAGAAAATCCAGGACTTGAGACCTCAGTAAAACAAACTGAAAAATACAGGTCTAAACTTTGTGTCAAAAATGAAAACAAAACTAAACTAAACCCTAGAAACTTTTACTTTTGTCACAGGCTGTGCACCTTTCTCAGCCTTCACAGTGTTTAGGGAAATCAGTGTAATAGGCACCAGAGGAGCAGAGTATGTAGCCGAAGTGAAGCTACTGGGCTCCACCATAATCAGGGACCCCTTAACCAGGGACCCCATGTCTTATGCTTTTAGGACACTGAATACCAGTATTGTCAATAGAAATATAATGCTAGTGACACATATAAAATTATTTTTAATAGCTATATTTAATGAGATAACGAAAATAAAATTGTACTGGATAATATATCTAGTTGGACATATCCAAAACATTCTAATTGCAAAATACTTCATAAAAATAGCAAGAAACGTTAGTTCTAGGGATCTGCTGCACAGCACAGGAGCCACAGCTGACAGTACTGTGCTGTGCATGTAGCAACGTGTTAGCAGGGTCGACCTCCTATCGAGTGTTCTTACCACACTCAAAAAAGGGGGGACACGTGGACATGTTTGGAGGTGATGGGTATTTTATTTCCCTGATGGTAGTGATAGATTTCTGTGTGTTTGGACACATAGGTCCAAATTCATCAAATTTTAGATGTTAAGTATGTTAAAAATTGTTAAATATGATGGAAAATTATTTTAAAATATTGAGATATTTTAAATTCTTTACTTTTCCTACTAAGCCTTAGCAGTAAATATTCAGGTGCTGAATTTTCAACAAAAAGTAATATAGTCCTACCAAAACAAAGTTATATTTCATGGAAAAGTATTTTACAAAGCTTCAGCTTCTGGAATATAGGGGAACCAAATAAGGGATCAGGAAAAATAATTAAATGAAATTAACAGGCAACTCTAAATCAGAGACATTCTACAGGGGAGAGAGAGGGAGAGGGATCAAAACAGGGGCGGGAAGAGCACCAGGGACTGTAATGCTGGTGCACGGATGAACTGGTGGTGGGAATTTTACGGGGACTACACCTGAGAGGAGAAAGCAAACGTTGTACAAAAATGAAAAACAATGTAAATTATATATAAATAAATAAAATTTAAAAAAAACAGATAATCCAATAGAATAAATAATACACTTGGGAAAAAAAATAAAGTGATTAACACAAAAGCTTTCTCAGTTGCAGCAGCCACATTACAAGTCCTCAACAGCCATGTGTGGTTTGTGGCTAAGGTGAACTGCACAGTTTTATAAACAAAGGTGCTTGCGCATAAGCTGGACCTCGTGTGTGTTCATCAACAGTCAACAAGTGACAGTCACTAAATGGGAAAGAGAGAAGCAGGTCCCACCTCCACTCTCCCAGTGATTCAGGAGGGGCCACAAATGCCATCAATATGCAAACTGTTTCCTATAATTTTAAACATTTCTTCTTAATCTTGATTCTCTTCAAGGATAAAAGAAGTGAACCAAGTATAACACAGATGACATTTACTAGTAAAGTGCAATTTTTATTTACCCATGAACTTGCCTTTCGGCAACCTTATAAAATTGCCTATTAGTGTCCACAGAGTCATAGAGCACAAGGCCCCCAAACCACCCCGGGAGCCTTGGTCTTCGCCTTTGGTCTCCTTTCTAGATGAATGGCTTTGGGTATACGATCTTCTCCACTCCCAGACTTCAAGTGGTATCTGTTCATCACATAATTACTGCGTGCCTGCGAGATGCCATTCTCTGCCCCTTAATGCTTGAATCACCACAGGGATTTCACATCAATCATCTCTCAAACTAACTGCTTTATTTTCCCCTCCTGACCCTTGCCCTTGGACTTCTTTTGAAGTCCACATCCATCTCAAATAAAAGCATTTTCATCCACCATCTTGATTTGGATGTTCCAAAGCAGAGGGTGAAACAAGAATTTAAGTGCAGATGGTTTATTTGAGGGGTCATTCCAGAAGTACAAGCACAGAAAAGACCAGAAAAGGAGGAAAAGCCAGAAAAGCTAATGAAGAGTGATCCGATCATTACCACTGATTGGCTATCTAGGCTCTGTCCCACTTGGGGCCCTTAGGTACTACACAGAACATGCCTCAGATTTTCCCTTCAAAGGACAGGAGGTTGGGACATTACCAAGCAATTTGCATTCGTTTTTGGTCAATATTGCGCACCTTCCACTCTTAGGTCATAAATTCTCCCACATTTCTGGGCTATTTCTGTACTACGAATTTTCAAAACCATGAGGCAAAAAAGTAGAGACAATCAGTGGGCACTTGAAAGATAATGCCAACAGCCTGCACAGGAATTGTTCATGGCCGCTGCAGCCAAAATCACAGGCAGGCTGGGGGTGTGGACCCAGGCACTGCCCAGCTGTCCATGCCACAAAGGCTAGAGCTGTCCTTGCATTTTCCTTTGTGTTCTACCATCTTCTCTCCTCCTCTGAGCTACAAAATCTGGATAGAGTTCACTGGCTAAACTTGCATTCAAATGTATCACTTCTAGTCTCTACCAGTTATCCTGTCTGGTTGCTAACTCTCATCTCTGGTTCCAATTGCCTCCTGCTCCATCTTTTTGTCTGTATCTTCACCAAAGCTTTTTTCCTAACATGATTCAATTATTTCAGAGGTTCCTCATTATTAATATCAAAAGATGATAAATACAGGAGCTAACTCTCTCACTACAAACCATTCACCTGGCGTATCAGGTTGAAAGAGTCCCTAACCCCACTGAGAAGACATCTATGACCTCGCCAAGAAAAAGACATCTCTATCATCCAGTGCCTTTGATTATCCAGTGCTTCCTATTTAACTTTAATTCAAATATAGCTCTCAGTATAATTGGACTTTAAAAGGATTATCAGTGGCCTCTTTTGTCTACCATCAAAGAAACAAATGCTACTTTTGTTAGTTCACCACATGATCCCCCAATACGGAATTCCCTAGTGAAATACAGATTGTAGAAGAGAGCTTAATTGTGAGGCAAACTGTGTCCTCCAATTCCAGCTCTCTGAAATGGAAACATCTGGACCAACAGCACTGTTTTTGTAGGTAAACCTGGTCACTGGCATAGCCAGCAGGAAGGTGGTGGTGCCTCTGCCCACACAGATTCCACACAATGAGACAACCCTAGCTGGTCCTCATCCCAGGCCACAAAGCAGCAAGAAGTAAATACTGACCATGGAAAAGAGTAAGACAGTCCCAGCTCCAATATTTTTATGTTTTTGACAGCAAAAAATGAACTAGCATTTGAAATTTTCCCTCTTTCTTAATTTTTTGAAGAGTTTGAGAGGATAGGTGTTCATTCTTTAAAAGTTTGGGAGAATTCATTAGTGAAGTCATCTGGTCGGTTCTGGGCTTTTGTTTTCTGAGAGGCTTTTGATTATTCTTTCAATGTCCTTACTGGTGACTGGCTTTCATATTTTTTGTTTCTAAGTTAGTCTTGAAATTTTGTATGTTTCTATGAATGTGTCTGTTTGTTCTAGATTGTCCAATTTGTTGTCAATTAGTTGTTCATATATTCTCATGACCCTCTGTAATTTTGTGGTTTCTGTTGTAACTTCTCCTCTTTCATTTCTGATTTTATTTATTTGAGTTTTCTCTCTTCTTTGTAAGTTGGGATAAGGACTGACTATTTTGTTTACCTTTTCAGAGAACTAGCTCTTGTTTTCATTAATCTTTTGAATTGTCTTTTTGATCTCTAGTTCACTTTTTCTACTCTAATTTTATTATTTCCTTATTTTTGGTCTCATTCTTTTCTTCTTTTTCTAGTTTCTTGAAGTGTAAGCTGAATTTCTTTACTTGTGGTTCCTGTTTCCCAAGATAGGTTTGCATTGCTATAAACTTCCTTCTTAGTACCATTTTTTATGAATCCCATAGGATTCTGTCTTTACTTTCATCTGTCTCAATGTAATTTTTTATTTCATTTTTATTTCTTCATTAACCCAAAAGTTGTTCAACAGCATGTTGCTTAGTCTCTACATATTGTGGTTTCTCCCTCCCGCTTTTGGTTGATTTCTAGCTTCATACCATTATGATCTGAAAAGATGCTTAATATGATATTAATCTAAAAAAATTTATTGAGACATGTTTTGTGTCCCAACATGTGGTCTAACTATATTCCATGAGCCCTTGAAAAATATGTGCATGAAGTCAACATTACCTTGATTCTAAAACCACACAGGACATCACACAAAAAAGAAAACTATAGACCAATACCTTCAATGAATACAGATGTAAAAATCCTCAATAAATTGCTAGCAAACTGAATTCAACAATACATTAAAAGAATCATACACCATGATCAAGTGTAATTTATTCCAAAGATGCAAGGATGATTCCCCAAATGTGGGGGTAGTTCGTCAAATTGATAAGTGTGGGCTCGCTGCTCTGCCTCGTTTTCCAGACAGCTGCCTCTTCTCTGCAGGGCCAGCCCGTCCCTCAGACACCATGGAGAAGGTCTGCATGAACAGATTTGGCCGGATTGGGTGCCTGAGTACCAGGGCTGCTTCAACTCCAGCAAAGTGGACACTGTTACCATCAATGGCCCCTTCATTGACCTCAAATACATGATCTACATGTTCCAGTCAGAGTCCACCCATGGCAAGTTCAATGGCACAGTCAAGGCAGAGAATGGGAAGCTTGTCATCAATGGGAAGTTCATCTCTAGATTTCAGGAGCGATATCCCACCATCAAATGGGGTAATGCTGGTGTAAATATGTTGTGGACTCTACTGGCATCTTCGCTATCCTGGAATAGACTGGAGATCACCTGACAGAGCAAGCCAAGAAGGTCATCATCTCTGCCCCTTCTGCCGAAGCACCCATGTTTGTAATGGGTGTGCACCACGAGAAGTACAACTCCCTCAAGATTGTCAGTAATGCCTCCTGCACCACAGCCGCTTGTCTCCCCTCCCCCTGTGCCCCCAGCCAATGACATCCATGGCAACTGTGGTATCATGGAGGGATTAATGACCATGATCACTGTCACTCAGTAGACTGTAGATGGGAAGCTGTGGCATGATGGCAGAGGGGCTGCCCAAAACATCATCCCCATTTCTATTGGCACTGCCAAGGCTGTGGGCAAGATCATCTCTGACCTAAATGGGAAGCTGACTGGCATGGCCTTCTTTGTCCCCACCCTTAATGTGTCAGCTGTAATTCTGACCTGCTGTCTGTAGAAAGCTGTCAAATATCATGACATCCAGAAAGTGGTGATGTGGGCATCACAGGGTCCCCTCAAAGGCATCCTGGGCTACATTGAGGACAAGACCGTGTCCTGTGATTTTAACAGTCCACCCACTCCTCTACCTTCGATGCTGGGGCTGGGATTGTTCTCAATGACCATTTTGTCAAGCTCATTTCCTGGTATGACAGTGAATTTGGCTACAGGAAAAGGATGGTGGCCCTCAGGGTCCACATGGCCTCCAGGGAGAAAGAGCCCCTGACTACTGCCCTAGCACGAGCATAAGAGGAAGAGAGGGGCCCTTAGCTGTGGGGAGTCTGTCCCCCACCCACCCACACTGAGAGTCTCCTGACCTGGCACAGTTCCATCCCAGACCTCCTGGAGAAGAGGAGGGGCTTAGGAAGCCCTGCTTTGTCATTTACCACCAATAAAGCACACTATACCCAGCCAAAAAGAAAAAAAATATATGATATACCCCCACCAACAAAAGGACAAAAATCAAATAATTTTATCAACTGAGTTATAAATACACTTGACAAGATTCAGCATTCATTTTGGTAAAAGTCCACAGCAAAATGGGTATAGAAGGAATGAACCACAACATAACAAAGGCTGTACATGACAAACTCACAGCCAACATCATACTCCACAGTGAAAAAATAAAAGTTTTTCTGGTAAGATCAGGAATAAGACAAGGGTATCCACTTTTCACCACTATTATTTACTATATTTTGGACATCCTAGCCATCTTAATTTTGATTTAAAAAAGTACACAAAATGGAAAGGAAGTAGTAAAAATACCACCATTTGTAGATTACACGTTGACACATATAGAAAATTCCAAACATTTCAGGAAAAAGCTATTAGAAATAATAATCAAATACAGTAAAGTGGCAGGATACAAAACTTTATAAAAATTTGTTGTCCTATTACATCTAAATAATGAACTAGCAGAAAGAGAAATGAGGAAATCAATACCATTTCCAATCAAATAAAAAATAATTAAATATCAAAGAATACATTTAATCAAGGAGTGGAAAGCCTATACACTGAAAACTATAGACATTGTTGAAAGAAACAGAAGCTACCAAAAAAGGGAAAATATATTCTGTGCTCAGAGATTACAAGAATTAGCATAGCTTAAGTGGCTATTACCTAAGGCAATATATAGCTTCAAGGCAATCCCTATCAAAACCCCAAGAGCATTCTTACAGAAATGGGAAAAAAGATAATAAAATTTATTTGGAGCTATGTAAGACTCCAAAGTAGTCAAAGAATCCTGAAAAAAAAAAGGGGGGGGGAGCGGAAATGTAGGTAGCATGCTCCCCATCTTCAACTGTACTGCAAATAATAAACACCATTGTATTAGAACAAATACATGGATCAATGGAATAGAATTTGGAGCCCAGAAATAAACCTACACACATATGGGCAACCAATTTAGGACAAATGAGTCAAGAGCATAGAATAGAACAAGGAAAGTTTCTTCAATAAATGGTGTTGAGAAAAGTGGCAGGTAAAAGCAAAAGAATGAATCTAAACCACTTTCTTATTTCTTTGAATTTTTGTTTGTTTGCTTTGGATAAATACGCAGGAGTGGAGTAGCTGGATCATATGGAATTTCTATCTTTAATGTCTTGACATTTACAACAACATGGATGGACTTAGAGGGTATTATCCTTAATGCAATAAACCAGAGAGAAAAAGATATAACTCATACGTGGACTATAGAGAAACCAATTAAAACAAGCACAAACTTTTATAATGTAAGACCAAATAATGTGTATTATAAAAGACGGAAGTGAACTTTTGGTGATAAGCTTAATGCAGTGTATAAGGATATTTATTTATAATAATGCCCACCTGAAAATCGAATATGTTATAATGCAATGTATTTCATCAAAAATTATAAAATAAGCTATCAGAAACCAACACAGTATATGTAGAAAAGGTGTGAAAAGAAGTAAAAAGCAGGTTCTTATATAAGTAGAAAATTGGGATAATGATAAACACAGGACTGCACTAGGAAAAAGGAAGTCACAATACATGCTAAGTATTTAAGAGCAGTCATTAAACAAAGGAAACAGAACTGTACATTCAAATCCAGTAAAAGAAAAATGGATCCAAGAAAACATGATCATTCCATTGGAGAATAGGAAAGGAGGATAAAAGTAGGCGAGACAGAAAGAAAGGGTGGTAAGTAAGGGAAAAACATAAGGAATAATTTGCATTGTATTATGACTCACAAAAATGCAAATAGGGTAAAGTTATTTAGAGAGGGAAACTTTTATAATAAAAACAAATCTAGTTTTATACTACTGATGAGATTTTTGTCTTCCATGGATAAGACGATGATAAGTAAAGGGAAATGAAAAGGTGGCTAAGAATACAGTATATACACTAACCCAGAAAAGTCAGTTATTAGCAATGTCACTATTCGTCAAAATAGAATTAAATGTTGGGCTAAATTACAGCTACTTTAACAAATGAATTACAGTTAGTACAGCAAGAAAGGGATCTCAAAAACCGTAATATTTAGTAAGTTAAAACAAGGTGCATAACAACTGAACAACATATTTTGCCTTATGTATAATTTTAAAATATATAGAAGGCAATATCATAGTTGTTCTACAGTATGTAAAAGTGGCTTTTTGAAAAGGCTATGTGCCAATTTTTAATAGTAATTTATAACAGCAACTACCTCTTAGAAATGGAAAGTGTTCTGAAAAAGAGGGGCAAGCTAAAGAAAACTACTTTCCTCTTCATTTTTTATTTTTTTTAAGAGGACAATAATGTGATCATATGGCCGGTTTTTTTTTTTTAACACATAGGAAGAAACTGAGAGCAAATAAAACAAAATATTACAAAGTGTTTGACTGTTGGTGACAAGAGCAAGTATGTCTGCCATTTAAATCTTTGTACTTCTCTGTATTGTCCAAATTTCCCAAAAGGAAGAGAGGAAAGGAAGAGAGGAATGAAGGGAAGAGAAAAGCAGCATGTGCAGCTGTCTGTCTAGCTATGAAACTTCATATTTATGCAGCAAACATTGGCAAGAAACCTAAATCTGGGGTGTCAAGACAACCTTGGCAGATCTATAGCAGCTCACAGGAGTGAAATTTCCAGCATTCCGTACCATTGTCTGTCTAAATTAACCAACACTTACTAGTACTTAATGAAATAATGCAAACATTTTTGCATAAATTTTTCTTAATGTTTTTCTGCATTCAAAGCCATGTGCTTAATTAAAAGAATCTTCATTAGGGTAAGTTCCCAACATGCTGCAGCTTTCAGAGTCCAAAAATGCAGGGGATGATATTTTGTAAATCCATAAAAATTGCCGAAAGTCCTTTACCATTTAATTAAATCACGAAACATTATGGCTCCCTGCTTAATGACTGTTATGTATGAAAAAGAGGGCTTTGGCAAAGGCCAGAGTGACCTAGTGAAGCAAGGACTATGTTTTATTGCATCATGTAACTGCAGTAACAAAGTACATGTGCAGTAAATCTGACCAAAATTTCCATGACCATGTGTACAAGTAAAACTGAGAACAGGGTTGTAGCTGTTCATTTGAAATATCGGAAGCATGTTGGTAGCTGTGTTCTAACTCATCTGCTGGAATATGCTGCTGTCTTTGAGATCATTAACCAGCACTGCTTAAGGAAGCACATTAGCTAGAGTTTTCACAAGAGACAGTGGATAACTCAAGTGCAGCAGTGTAACAGCTTTCCATATTGCTTTTCCACACATTACACACAAGTAAGTCCTACAAGTAGGACAAGACATTTGAATCCATTAAGTATTTATTGTGCATCGACTGGTTTCTCCATCCTTCCTACCTCACAGGATCATTTTATCCCATATCTGTATAAAGTAGTTAGTGTATGTGTGCAGCGTGTGTGTGCAATGTATGTGTGTGGGAACCTGAATCCTTTCAGAGAAAAATTTTTCCAGATGAAAGCTTGAGTAGACAAAATGGGCCCCTGAAGGCAGATTTTACTTCATGATTTCCCTAGACATCACTGAAATGATCCTTTAAAAGTGCAAAATAGTATAAAATGACAAGAACAAAATACAAAATAAAGTAATCCACAACAATAGGGGAGAGAATATTGCCAGCAGACAAGAAATATTAATGAATTCCTGGAATACAGAGAGGCATGAACTGTGAGGAACCCTCAGCCAAAATAGAGAGAAGTTGGTGGTGAAACACAGTTCACTAATGGGACCCCCCCAAAATTCCAAACTTGGTATTAGAGTGTAAAAAAGGCAAGAGAATAAAGTAGAGTGTAAATTCCGGTATCAACAGGTTCGCTATGGAATACCTGACCCTCCTCTTCCTGTCCTCTCCTCACGTCTACCCATACAAAGCAATCCTCAGTAGCAGTGTCCACAGGCCGCAACCAGAAAAGGCTCTGAAGAAGTCCAGCAACCAGTCTTCAGGAGTAAATAAACATTCCAGAGCAAATCTTTCCTCATCTTGGCAGATGATGCCCCTCGACCCCCTCCCTCCTGGCAACGGGCACAGTGTCAAGAGCATCCCTCCCCTTCCAGGGAGAGGGACTGACAATTGACTCCATCTCAGCAGAGGAAATCTGCACAAGCTATCGACACCATGTGATCTAATTCCTCTATTCCAAATGTGAACAGGCAGCCGAGACAGCTGAGCAAAACCAATAGCACACAGAGAAGGATGCGGTAGAAACTTACCTGGCAATGACCTTGAACATGGATATGGTTCAGAAAACTAAAGAAAAGTTTTTAATAAACTGGAGCTTCAGGAACAAGAAAGATTTTTTTGAATTTAAAACTAGAATGGCCAAATTTTTCAAAAGAAGACTGAAGTTTTTAAATGCCAGTGATAAAAGATGTTAAAAGAATCTACGGATTGTGGAAAAATCTGCAGAATGGGAGAAAACAGAGCAGGCAATACAGAAAGAAGAACCTGATTTGTAAAAAGAGATTTTTTTCCAGAAATGCTGGATGGTAGAAGTAGTGATTCAACATCTTCAAAGTTCTGAGAGAAAATGACGGTTGAATATGGAATTTAATTATTCAATTAAATGATCAATCAAGTTTGAACATATGACACATTTAACATGTAAGGTCTAAGAAAATGTTCCCCTCTCCCTTCTACACAATATTCCTTGAGGATATGCCACTGAGAAACCAAAAGAGATCCAAGAAAGAGGAAGACATGAATGTCAAGGCCCAATTGGTACAACACAGAAATATTCTAAGAAGATTTCTAAGAATGATTGTAGTGCTGCAGGACTAGGGATTAAAATCAGAATTGGAAACCAGGAGTCCGAGGAAGAATTATCTAAAGAAAACCACAAATTGACTGTAATTGGAGTAAGCTGAAAAAGCTGGTTTGTACTGTGGTCACTAGAAACATTTTATTATCATAAAAACTCTTTAAAAAAAAGGAAAAATAATTAGAAATACTAAGAAAAACAGGCACAAAAAAGTTAGGGTGTAAATATATAGTAAATTTAAAATGACAAAATTTTGAGCTCATAATGGAAGGCAGTAAAAAGGGATCTATTCGGACATTTTTCATAAAGCTTCCTTGGAAAGGAATGTTGTCTTAGCAGGTGACATTTCCTCCTTCAAGTTCAAGTCATACTTTCATATTTCACTTGCATGATCCTAATTCTATCAGTGTTATTTCTGGGTTTTCGATCTTTAAAATCACTTGTTGACATGGCACAGAGGACTTTATTATAGATACTGAACAATATATATGCTTTATCAAGTCTGACAGAAAATCAGAAATAGCAGAGGTGGGAGAGAAGAGAGAGAGAGAGAAGGGTAGGGACATTTTCTAATCTTATATCTAATGTTCTTGAAGAAGTATAAATAGATGCTTCATATAAAAGAAGCCCTAATGAACTACACAAACAAGTAGCAAATAGCAGCAGACATGGAGGTAAAATGGAGGTGGAGTTGTCTTGAGTGAGCTATGTCTGTATTTTTTAAAGTATTTAGGTTACTTTGGAGTTACAGAAACTGCAAAGAGGGACTAAGCATCAAGGTAGAGAAATTAAACTTTAGGGCTCCTTACTCATTTAAGTTCCTGCCAAGACCTAGAAATGTATACACACTTTCAGAATTACTATTTCCCTGTAGGCTCCACTAAGCCTAAATCTGCTTCTGGAGGTAACAAGCTGGATACATTGAAGAGATTCACAATTTACCTCTGGGATAAGATTTGGGGACCATGAGTTGTGAAAAACTTTTATCCTTCAAAAGTAAATTCCAATGATACCATTTGTGTGTGTGTGTGTGTGTGTGTGTGTGTGTGTGTGTGTGTGTGTGTGTATGCCACATAAATGACAGTATAAAACTCGTTTGGCAGTGTAAGTTATTTTGAAGTGTTCATTGGAATGCTTCCTCCTTTCAGTGCTCATCATCTTTTGTACCCCCAAATCATCACTTCACCCTACTTCCCTAACTGCCATCTCTGAAATCACCCACCAACCATCCTAAACTAGACTTAAAGTCACCTACTTGAGACACAGAAAACAAACCTGCCAATACTATTTTATTAGTGTCATATTACTAAGATATCAACAGACATTCTAACTATAAGACAATTAAGGTGGCATTTTAGAAAAAGGCGTTTTTACTGTGTTAGCTAATGCGCTCTCGAGTGGATTAAAATACCCAGCTGCTGATGAAGGGGGTGAGAGTCAGATGGATGGGGTAGGAGAGCAAGATGAGATGGGAATGGTTTACTCCATCACCAGTGCCATTGGAGGTTGAATTAATATCCATTGTCGTTTTTATGTTTTTCTTATATACAGCTGAGGACAGGGGTAGGTTCCTGGAGAGTGGCCTGAATACTCAGCAGAAAGATGATGGCATAAAGGAGTAGCCCTGGGCCCTGAACAAAATGAGTGGAGACAAAGACCTGTCCCACAACACTATGCTTATTACTGTGAGCCTTTGAGGGGAGAAGGCCGAAGCTTGTACCAATGCTCTTCACCCTACTCAACAAACATATGACAAACATTTTACATGTTTTTGCACAAAGACACGTGTATTTTGTATAAGAATATCATACACACACACACACACACACACACAAATATATATAATGTATCTTTACCCAGCTCTAATTATTTCCAAAGATAGTCTGCTAATAGTAGAATGAAGCGGTCAAATGTTGGAAACAACTGAAAGTGCTTAATACTTGCACCAACTCACTTTCAATAAGCTTTCTGCTGATTTATAGTCAAGCTAACTTAATCCAAGCAATGCTATTTTTATTGTCAATTATTTTTAGGGGCTACCTAATAAGAAGAAGAATACGAGAATCAATTTTGCCTCTGCTCTCACTCCCCTGGACTCAATTTCTTTACCTGAAAACTAAGCAGGATCAGGTCAGATGACTGGTCCTCACTGTGCAGACTGCCAGCAGTATCACCTGGCACTTGACAGGAACACAAAATTTAGGGCCCCACCCAGAGCTATCAAATCAGCAACTGGGGTTCACCATTCTTGTTTGAACAAGCCATCACAGTGATTCTGATGTGGCAAAAAGGTAAAATAAGACTCTGAGGTCTGTTCTATTGCTCACAGACTTGGTGCATCATTTTGAAGCAGGTAAGAGAATTTAAGGAAATTTTCATTGGCGATTTCTGCAATGCCTCTTTGGCACACGTGAGAATTGAAATGGACAAAGCTGTTGTTGCCTCTGGCTTCTCACTTTCAACAGCATCATATAAGCCATGTCTGATCTTACTGCAGAAAGAAGATTGTCAACAACGAGCAGCTGGGAAGAAGCCCTACTGTGTGGTGGATACCAGACTTGTGATCTCAGATAAACCTACCTTTGAAGCTCCCTAGCCCTGTGACCTTGGAGTTCAGTATACTTATCTGAAAAATGGAGATAATTAGAGAGTATTGTTACACTAAATAAACAGAAGACAACTAGTTCTAGTGCCTTAGCAGCCTATACAAACAAGCCAAAATTCTAAGCCTGTAGTTTCAAGGCCAAGAAATCAAAACCTAAGGAAAACCAGTCATACCTAGTAACACTTTCCCACATAAGGCTATTGCTTAAGCTATAGCCAACTTAATGATTTCCTTGCTTTGCTTCTGGTCTTCTCTATAACAGTTTTACCCCTTGCTCCTGTGGGTGGAGCATATCTAACCATTTCCAATTGGGCACTGCCTGCTTTGAATTGTGTTTAACTTGCATAACTCTTAAAATTTTTAGTATGCCTCAGTTTGTATTTTAGCAGTTTGTTCTACATAGAATATTTGTAAACATTAAATAAGATACTCCATGTAAAGTACTAAACCTACAGTGTGGCATGTAGTAAGTATTCAATGACTTTAAACTATCATCCATTACACTGGTCAACATATTTTTACAAAAGTCATGTTACTGAAATAAAATTAGTCATTTCCTATCAATTTGTATGTGGTAAATTCGAATATGACAGTCAAATTCTAATTTTGGCTCTAGGCTTTTTGTAATCTGCAATAAATTGATATTTATATCACAAAATGCATGCCAATAGTAATAGGCCTATGGTTAATACCTGTAAAAAATCAAGTCATAGACTACTTCTTAGATTTCTTTGCTTGTCTCTTATACAGCTGTTCAGGAATAGAATAGATGGAAGACGGTTTCCATTGTACAAAAGGAAAGCCTTAAGACTCAGTTTCGAAGAGTCTAGACATAGTCTCGATTCTTGTGGGTCATGAGTGATTTCTAAGGCATTCATGAGGCCCTCAATATCGGAACAGAATACCAGAGTACTTTCCTTTCTGAAGAAAGGCTCCAACTGCTGGGGGTGCTTTCGATATAAAGTAATTGTGACATCTTCTTCTGGAAGATTCCATTGTTGGAGCCTTGATCCTACCAATTCTTCCTGTGTTAGTCTGTGTGGGGTTGATGATGCACCACAGTGAAAATCTGGACCACTGCAGGCTGATGGAACAGGACAAGAACAGGTCGGCTTCCCCTTGTCCTCATCAGATGAATCAAGAGACTACTCAGCTGGAGGTTCTGGAATAGGAAACCCCTCACCATATGGAACCGGTCTCAACGCAGACGGAATGTTTGGATAGACTCTTCTCGACTGCTTGTGCTTCGTTATTCCGCCGGAAAGAGGAGGAACCAAGCAGAAGTCACAGTCTTTTATGTGGTTGCTTGGCTCTCTCCACACCATCAGGACTGCAAACGGCACTGATGGTCTTTTGCAATTTAACCACTGTGGAAGCTGTGTTGTACATGTAGCACAGCATATATGAGGGGCCCAGGGCTTGTCCTGGTCACCAACCTTGCATCCAAAGTAAAGATGATAAGCCTTCTTCACTTTAGAAGTGTTACTTTTCTTCTGGTTGGCAAATGTCACTTCCCCACAAATAGAGCAGAAATTGTCCATGCTATCTATCAATGCACTTTCGAGGCATGACTGTTCTGTATTATGCCTAAATGGATACAATAATAACAGTTCTATGGAACAGTAGCTTAAACTGTCTGGCACAAAGTCTGAAATATTTTCAATGCTCAACCTTTCCAACAGGGCTTTCTATAGTGCACTGCTCACATCAGCTTACTTCAGCAGCCGCCTGGCAGTAGTATTGCATTGCATCAGAAAATGATGCAATCGACTCTGGATGATGTGTGCATGATGGTATTATGCAATGCGATGCAATATTACATCATTCTAGGCTGGTTTAAGATGCTGTTGCAGTCCTACTGGATAAATTTACACAGTGAAACATATAAAATGAATTACATGAAGTATCTTCAAAACGAGAGCTAATAAAAAATTTTCAGGGTTATATTCATGTTCAGCACACCAAGATACTACAGATTAGGGCCTGTTTAAGTCAGTAACGATCTCACTGTTGACCAGTGTTATTAACACCTTACTAAAACACCTGCATAAAAGCAGTCTTGGCTATAGCACAAGTCCTCTAAGAAATAAATAACATGAGGAGCACAAAAACTGATGGTAAATTAATATGATTAACACGATCACAAGTAGAGACCCAAGAAATACAGTCAAGCTATAGAAAGAATGATGGGAAGACATGGTTGGAGGAAATATGCTACAGATATGTTGCATATTATATAGACATGAAGCAGGTTCATTTTAGTAAAGTATTCACAGACATTATAACCTCTCTTTGCTAGAACTATGAGGGGGTAGAAAAGGGTTAGTGTTTTCTACTCAAAGTCCAGAACCCTAAAATTCTCTCATTTGCTTTGGCAATGTTGTCTCCTATTTCCATCCTTTTGTTCATGTAACCTAACACACCAGGATAGGATGGATTTATAATCAAGCGGCCTCACCGCTTGGGACCTTCAGGGTCACTACTGAGGCATGGGAGCAGTGTCCCTCAGGACTGTTTGCAACCAGCAGGGAGTTTCCAGCCAGTGGCAGCATTCTTTGTAATTATAAAAGAATTCCTTTCATGCCCAACAGAGCTTCCCTCCTGCTTCCATACCCTTGTTCCAGTTCCTAGAAATGCCTCCCTTAATCTCCACCTCCAAGTGATGGTCCTTTTCACTCTTGTGCTTGACTTGACATTAATGAATTCCTTCAAATACGTAACATCTCTATGTTCCTTTAATTCTCACAGTAGAAGCAAGGACATTTTTAACATCAGGACACTGACATCAGTTAATTTCTTAACTGATTTTGCTCAGGATTGGGATTTGGAAAAACATACATTTCCTGAAAAGTTCTGGGAAGGAAATTGCTCTTGGAAACATGATTCCCTATAAGTCACAATCTCATTTTGCAGAGAGGTCACTTGTTTTCAACAACCATGCATATAATAAATTCACTGTTTTGTAAGACAACTTTGTCATTTGTCCATTCTCATTGTCACATAGCTTATATGACTAAATTCCCTACGCTGGAAAACCCAGGAATTCTGGCAGTGCAAGTCTGCCCCAGTCTCCATGTCACCAAGATTGGCTGAGTGAGGTGGTTTCTCCAACAGGAATTTTGAGGATCTGCAGTGCTCACATGGGCCCCTCTTCCCACCACAAGATATTGATTCATTAACTTCAAAGTCCAAGTGCCTGCTGATTTCATAAAACAGTTGTTGGGGAGTGAATATTAATTTGAAAATTGCTACTCCATATATTATTGTGCATAAACGTATTTCACATAATGAGACCCATTCATCATGCTAGTATTGGGATCATAAAAAAGAATCGGACCCATTGTCTGCTTTGGGTGGGTTATAGAAACAAATGATGAAAGTATGTGTGCAGCTAAAGAAGTGGAGTGGGGAATTTGGGCAGAACTTCAGTAGATGGTCCTAAAGATGTAGAAATTCAAGTGGGAAGAAAAGGGAAAGCAGCAGTTTCCGGGGTTAGCACAGAAAAGCATTTCCCATTGAAAATCCTTATGAAAGTTGGTAGGATTTAAAAGGTCTAATGTGCTTGCAAATTAGCAAGGAGTTCAAGGTCACCTGAGGAAGGTGTGCATGAGCAGAGGTGCCACAGTCAAGGTGAACATGGAGAGAATTTATTATCCAGAGAGGATGGTGAAAGAGCCACACAGGCCCTGTATGCCATGCTAAGTTTAGACGATCTGTGCGTAGTGGAAAGTTATTGAAGGTTACTGAAATTATTAAATTAGTTACGCCTCATTACATTTCCTTATCCAGCAATTTGATCGAAGAAGCTTCTAAAGCTGTTTTCTGTGATTCTTGGTTCTGTTAGTTAGAAAACTGTCAATGCAAGAAATTTATTTCTAATCCAATTCTCTTGAAGAAACCAATTTAACTGCTCCGATTTCAGTCCTGCTCAACAGATATTTATTTAAGATTATCCATGAGTCAAGCATTATGCTAGGTGTGTGTGTGGGGAGGGGGTTGCGAGCACACACTAGCGCACACAAAGATGAGTAAGACAGTCTCCACTGGGATCATTTTATAATCTAACAGAGCAAACACTATCAGAAAGTATATATGAAATACTCTGGGCTCACCCTAGTGAAGCTTTCATAGGGTATCACAACAGATTTCATATCTGACTATTTACTATGATTTATTTATTAATAAATCAGTCAGAATTCCAAAGGTTAGTAAGTTTTCTAAGAGTAGATGAGGACACAGATGCTAAAGCAATTTCTCTGTTTCTCATCCTGTCTCATGAAAACAAATTAAAAAAAATTGGTGATCCCCATTTGAAAACTATGCAAAAGAGCAGGCAGTTTCAATATCAAAAGTAAATTATGGATTTTCTGGGGTTGTTTTAGAAATATGATTTTCACAGTAATTGAATTTTTAAAGTTGGAATTTACTTCGAAAATCAAACTGCTTTATTTACCTAATGAGTGAACTGTTCACAAGTACTTTAAAATGTGTGTTTCAGGTTAGACATAGCACTTTTTGTTCATATTTGAGCGATTCATTCTAGTTACTAATTCACCGGTGAACACAATACTCCTCTGTGCAATGTCAGCAAAATCCCCATTTTAAAAAAATGAGGAAACTCAGAGAGGGTAAGTCATTTAGCCAGGGCCACACAGCCACCCAGTGTTTGAGAAAGAACAGACTTAGAAGCTGCTAACTCCCAATCTGAGATGCAGTTCACAAGGTCAGGAACTTCCTTTTGAAAATAGCTATAGACACTGTAAAGCAATTGTTTCAAACCATGTAATCTATGTTTTTTGTTTTGTTTTGTTGTTTTTTAACAGACAGCCTTTGGAAACCCTGGGATTGAATTAGTTTCCTTACAAATATTTTTATTTTTTGTAATCTGTCCATATTGGTTTGTTATTGCAGGGCTGTTCATGAATTCTAGGTTGCTGGCTTTTTAAAAGAGGAAGTGATTAATTTGTTTATAAAATGTATATCTATAATAAGATTGGCTTACTTTCCTATTCTATGTAATAAAACTTGGACACTAGTGGACAAAGCAAGTTCTAGGAAAGACTTGATGGTTTTCTGTGTAATAATTCAGTATTTCTGACCTTGTTCAAAATATTTTGTAATCTTTTAGGATAACATATTACCTTCTCTCTTATCCCTTTAATTTTTGTGCAGTGGAACAGGTAAAAAAGCTAAAAAAAACTATGAAAACAGTAGTTTGAGGCATCCACATTAAATGAAGGGGCCCGTGGGCGCATGGACAAATAGTATCTAAGCAGCAAGTACTTCCTTTTCTTCATCTGAGGTTGCCTCTTTTAGTACTGACACAGGACCAATCAACAAATATTTGTCAATAATTCTGTGAGATTACTTGGATGATTTCCCTTCCTCCCCCGATTCTCCCTTGAGCTTCGATTATATGCAGACTTTAATATATATACTTGTATCATTGGGAGGATAAAGGATTAGAGAAAAGTACTTGGTGCATAGGAGGCATGAAAAAATTGTTAGCTGTTATTGTGGTTCCTATAAATACTAACATTCCCAAGTCACTCAAAAAAATAAAGCCTATGCTATTAAAATAGAAGCAAAGTTTTACATTTCAGCACACGAGTAGGACTGTCATGATTCTAGGAGATGAGGTCCATATTAGAGAAAATCAAGTATTAACAAAAATAAATCAATGTTAGCGATACTATATCCAAAGCACATTCGGATCAAAGTTCAATGCCTGTAGTGCGCAGCAAAGATGAAGACCTAGTCTTACATAAGTAAGGGATCCTAAGGAAGAAATGCTCCAAGATAACATGGTCTCTAGGAAAAGGGGGCTGGAGAGAAGGCAGAGAAGGGAGTCAGAGACAGAAAACCAACACAGGGTCTCTCATCTTAGAGGGCCTTTGAGTGCAAGGCACTGGCAGAGACTAAGAACAGGTCAGATGGCCTTGGTGAGCATGTCTCTCCTATTCCCTACTTCCTTTTCATGGTTCTGACAACCTGGAATGGTAGCTCTAAGAAAAAAATTGTGGGAGACACTGTAGAGACATGAAGCATGGAGGGACTATTGTCGTAATGTGTAGACTGACATTTTTTGTTGGTGGGTTTCTTTTGGAAAAAAATAAAATAAACCTCATGTAATAATGAGTTACAATCGGAATTACACTCCGTCCCTTTATGCCCCTACCCTCTCTCTAGAATGTGTTCGGAGAGGTAATCTTCCATGAGCCCCTAGTGTTTCTGCTCATTCTCACTGGCTAGGACATTATACAAGGCTCTGACCACTTTATACCAGGGTCATTTCTCAAATGCCTCAGTCTGGTATTGAAACTGCATTGCAGGACTTGTAAGTCTCAGGATTGCCTTAGCAGTAATAACCTTGAGGAATGATAAAACATCTCCTTTAGGCATAGAGTAATCACCACACCCTGTAAAAGAGGTACATGACCTCTCTAGTCAACAAAAAGCATTTACTGAAGCTCATCTGATACCACTGTGTCACTCCTGATGCTTGGAAGTCACACGGAATCAATACTAACTTTTGGGATGCTTGTGCTGCCTGCATAAAGTCCTCTTCCTCCAACCCATGAGTTCATGGCAGCATTCTTGAAACACCAACAAGTTGTTAGCTTACGAGTACAGTAAAACTTTAGGCCCTTCACAGACCATGACATAAAGTAGCCCCAGAATTTATTGGTGGGAGTGACAGGGAGAGGGCCTAGGGGGGAGGGGAAAGACACCACTAGTATAGGAATCTGCACATACACACCGAACAAAAGCTGTACGAACACACCCTATGACCAACAATGTTTTCTTCAAACTAAAACTACTGTGAATGGAGATTCCCACCCCAATGATGCCCAAATGAGTGCCAGACATTGACCCCACCAGAAATTAACCAAGTAGGCCAGGATGTACCAAGGTCAAGATAACCAGGAGGCTGATAACAAACTCTGGGGGCTGAATGTGAAAAACCAAGAACATCAACCATGACAGGCTGTTCTGATAAACCGATTCAACAGAAATGGGCAGTTCTGATGGACTACTTGCTTAGGACTGTCCTGGTATAAAACTTATCATAAAAAGGCCAGCTCGAGATAAGGTGGCAGAAGTTTCTCTGTTCTCTCAGATCAATGGCCAGGAGAGAATTGTTTCTTCAGGGTGCTACGCCCTCCGTTCTTTCAGATCAATGGCCAGTCGCCTGAAAAATGAATATGCTTATAGATTCAGTTCATGTCTCTGCTTACTGGCCATATTTGGTAGTGACAGGCAACGGAATCCAGCCCTGTTCCCAGTAACAGGATATCTTCAAAGCCAGAACTATGTATGTAGTAAGTTACCAAGCAGATACTGAAGACATATGATTACTTTCTTCTTTTAAGAAGCATGCCCTGTGGCTGGGAGAAGGGAAATAGGACAACGCCAACAGTTGGCATTTAGGATGTTTCTGATTTTCGTACCCCACGCAACCAAGTCCAAGGTGAACATATTTACTTTACTTCTTAATGCTTTTACTCTCCATTCTTGGTTATTGTGCCTCTATAACCATTGAATTTTGTGGCTTCAGTCTAAACCAGTCTAAAGTAATTATTTCACAAGTGAGACAGTCTCATTAACGAACCCAAATTCTTGAAACCTAGCATGGCTCTGACTGCCATCACCATCATGGGGATGGCTGGCTGGCAGGGAGAGAAACTTTGAAGCCCACCAGCTAGATGGCTAGGCTTCATTTACTTTTTTTTTTCCTCAATTGTTATTTTTATTTATGTCTTTTACATTACTGTACATTCCCCGTAGGTTTCCCACCACCAGTTCACCTGTGTACTGTCACCACAGTCCCCTGTGCTCCCCTCTCCCTCCGTTCTGAGCCCCAATCCTCCTCCCCTTTTTCATTTACTTTTGAATATGTGTGGACCTCATTGCTATCTTTGATACTTTTTTCTTGAGGTTTTTCGACTGACTTTTCTCCTGCCCTTGAGTGACAGCTAATCCTTTAGAAATGCTAATTCATTTAAGCACATTATATGCTTATTGAGGAACATGTGATTTTTATTATTTATTTACTTCTTTGCTCATCTCTAGGTCTCAAATTTTACATTATTTATCTGCTTAAATGACAGGCATTTCTCACATTGTTGAGGCCAGGAAGTTCATGATCAAGATCAGTGCCTAATGAGACTCTCTGCCTGGGTTGCATATGCCATTTTCTTACTGTATCATACAGGATAGAGTGAGTTCTCATTGCCTTGTTTGTTTTTTAATTAAAGTAACATTGCATCAGAATGTGATAGAAGTTTCAGGTGTGCATCATTTAATAGTAAAAAAAGAATTACTTTACTTAAATAAAGATTATAAAAGCACTAACAAGCTTATGGCAAAAAAAAATTTCAAGCACGTATAAAAATCATTAAATGCAAAGAAAAATTCATCATTTCCTCAGTTTTGTCATGCCTCATTCTCTCTTCCCAAATATAACACCTCTGAACAGTTTTCTGTGTAGTCTTCTAGATAATTTCTATTCAAATACAAGTAAGTGATATTCTACCTTCAAATTTAAAATAGACAGGAATAGTTTGAACACTTTTCTGCAAATTCCTTTTTCCCTAATCCAGGTTTCCAAATAAATTCAAATATGTCAACTTCATTATTTTTAGCAGATGTACATTATTCTGATATTTGGATATACACTAGAGTAAGTACTCAAACAAAAATGTGAACCTGTGTGTGTGTTATGTATTTTATTTTATTTTTAAAGCTGTATTTTATTTATTTATGCATATAAGAACTGGGGTCTAGACCAGAGATGCAGGGGGGTGAGAAGATTCACCAGACAGAGTGGGGAGCAGGACAGGCAGATGTACTGAAATACACTGCTGAGGGGAGCAGAGGGCGAGACAGGAGAGGTCCAGTGCGCCCTGTGGGTTAGTTCCCTGGCTGGGGATCGAACTCAGGATGCAGTGGCTGGTAATAGCTTGATAGCACTGAGACTTTAATCCCTGCACCACCAGGGAGGCCCTGTTATGTATTTTAGTTTACCTATGTTGAGTAGAACTGTTGTAGATTCTGGTTAACGTTGCCAGATTGCAATAAGGGGCCATTGTTTTTCTCCCTTTTCCAGGTTCAGACACTTTAACCCCAACCTTTAAAAATGGTGACACACTGTAAAAGGCTAAGAGCATGGCCACTAGGATGGAGGAGACATTTATAACAGAAACCTTGTAGCATGAGGAAGGAAATGGGTATTCTGCCTAAGGATAAGAGCTGGAGCAGAGGGACAGGAACAGGGGAGAGGAATGGAGGTCTCGCTTTTCATCCCCCAGGGGGATGAAAATGGTGTGGACAAATGGAGTATAACCAGTGTTTGAATTTTTTAAGAAAGAGCATTAATTTTTATTACTTACGCAGATGAAATCTATAAAAAGAAAATGATTCTGAGTGTCCCATTCTGAGTAGTAGGATGAACATATGCAGAAGGCCTATCTTGTAGAGCCTAAGTGTGAGCCTAAGTGCCAGTATCTTGTTATAATTAGCTCTAACCAGCAGTCTGCTTCTGTAAGACTGCTTGTGATAGCTAGTGAAATATTCCCCGCATAAGCACCGGCCAGGTGACCCTCAGATGTAGGTTTCTAAAATGAGAACAAAGAAACTTTCAGTGTCACGGTGACCGACTCATATCCCGTTATCTGCAAACCGGTTATTGGTTCCTAAACTGTGTCTGTATAAAAGGGAAGGAGCCCGGGGCTCAAGGCCGCTCACTCTTTAGAGTGTGGGCCCCGGCCGGTCGGTAAGGGGAACCCTGCAATAAATCTTTGTTAATCTCCCACCACGCTGCTGTTTTCTCTCACGCTGACCCAACAATCTCACTGCAGTCAGGGGAAGAAGCTTCTTCCAGCAAGGAAGATGGACTGGCTTAAGCCTGCTGGGCAGTCTGACAGGGGCTGGTGCCCAGCCCTTCCTGCACTGGGTGTGGGGGTTCTGTGTCAAGTGACCTCCAAGACTCCATGAACTTAACAGTTCTTCCTTAAACTAACAGTTATCAACTTTGTAGGCAGTATTCTACTAGAAGGCTTAGACCGTTATCTCAATTAACCTCACTGTGACTCTGTGAGGGAAAGATGTTATATACAGTATTTTCATTTAGGAGACAATGAAATCACAGCTGAGTCTTTTGCTTTGTTTTTCTTTTTGACTTAATTTGACCTTCTCCTCACCCTTGCTGCTTCCAATCCAAGTTTTTTGGTTAAACATGGTGACTCACAGACACCACCCAGTTGCAATATTCTTCAGCTGGGAAGATGGAACAAATTAAGAGAATTTACCTGATGGTATAGTTTGTGTTAATGTTCTGAGGGGCAGAGGAAGGAAGCCCTCATTTGAAACACAGTAACTGATAGCTACTGTTACTGGGTGTTGAACAGGGTCCTGGGGCTCCCTGGTGACTGGGACCCAAGGCCTGTCTTGGGGCAGTTTTCAGATTACTGGGGGGAGACAGGCAAACTATGAGGCAGAAAATTATGAAGTAGCAAGTGCTTGGCTTGGAGTTGACACAGAGAATTTCCCACCAATGGGGCTCATAGAGTACATTCTAGAATAGAAGGGGTGAAAGCTGACATTCTTACCTTTCAAGATTAAGAATTACATAGAAAGTGTGGGAAGTGGAGTGGGCCCTGTGTTGGGCATCAGGGGAAAAGGAATGGCTGAAGCTACACTTTGGGCCACTGTTAGAGTGTAGGTTTGTCTTGGAGGGTAGTGTGGGAGGCGCCAGAGAAGCCAGGTCTAAGCTGGAGAAGCAGGTGCGTCCTTTTTATGGTCCAGCTAACAAGTCTGGACCTCTTCCTGAGGGCAAAGCTTACTTAAATTTATATAGTAACTTTATTATGTATTTATAAAATCACCACAATAACCCCCTCAATTTCAGGTGGCTTTAAATTGGTTGCTTTCTATGTAGAAGCTGAGTTAAGTCCTTTCCACATTTGTTTAGGAAAGGCGAGGAATTGGGGTTCATCTTGACACTGACATGATTTATCCTCATACAACTTCACCCAACAGGCTTATAACATCAAACTGAAAGCAGGGTCTCCACCATCCTTCACAGTGAGGTTGAAGTTGAGGCGAGTGCAGCAGAAAGGGGCGGTCAGGAAAGAATGTTTCCATATCTGAACTGTGGAGCTGATCACATAGGAAGTATAGTTACTGAATAGGTTTCCTGGGGGAAATCACCTTCGCTCCACATTCCTCACAAAAGCCTGATGGGGAGGCACAGACCCTGATTTCTCGCCTTCATTCCTTTATCCTGTGGACTAGGCCCTCACCCCAGGCCTGGGAATCCATTCCTGTGTCAGTGCTGTCCTGGAACAAAATAATACACTTCTTAAAAATTTTGTTGTTTAGTCTCCATGTAATGGGCAATCTCCTTGTTTTCTTTTAAGAATTGATTTCTAGTTTGATGCCTTTATGGTCTGAGAAGATTCTTTGTATGATTTCAGTCTTCATGTATTTGTTGATGTTTATTTGATGACCCAATATGTGGTCGATCCAGGAGAATCATCCATGTGCATTTGAGAAAAATGGGTATTCAGTTTTGGGGGCGGGGGCAGTGCCCTATAGATGTCTATTAGGACCATGTAGATATTCATTTAGCGCTATCGTGTCCTTATGTAATTTCTGTCTTGTTGCTCTGTCCCTTGGTGATAGTGGGGTGTTGAAGTGTCCTATACATATGTAGTTTCCCCAATGTCTGTTTTCAGAGCTGATAGTAATTGTCCAATGTATTTTGATACTCCCCCATTTGGTGAGTACATACTGATGAATGCTACGTCTTTCTGGTGTATTATCTCCTTAATCATTATATAGCGTCCTTTAGTGTCTCTTGTCACCTTTTTTTTGAAGTCTACTTTGTCTGCTCTAAGTATGGCTACCCCTGGCTTCTTTGGGGGGTCATTTGCTTGTAGACTTGTTTTCCAATCCTTTACTTTTTAATCTATGCTTATCTTTAGAGTTTAAGTGTGTTTCCTGGGGGCAGCAGAAGGTTGGATTCTGTTTTTTAATCCGGTATGCTACTCTTTTTATTGGTGAGTTTAGTCCATCAACATTTAGGGAGATTATTGACACAAGGAAGACTGCTACTACTCTATTGGTGATTGTTTTGTGGTTCTAGTCACTATCTTTTTCCAGATTTCCTGTTTTTTCCACTGTTGGTTTAAAGTCTTGTAATATTTCTTGGAGTGGGGGTTAGTAGTAGCAAATTTCTTAAGATTTTATTTGTCTGAGAAGGTCCTTTCTTTCCCTCATTAAGAAAGAACAACTTTGTAGGATAAAGTATTCTTGGCTGACAAATCAAAACCACAATGAGGTACCATCTCACTCCAATAAGAATGGCCCACATTAAAAAAACTGGAAACAACAAATGTTGGCGAGGATGCGGAGATAAAGGAACCCTCTTACACTGCTGGTGGGAAAGTAAGCTGGTTCAGCCACTATGAAAGCTGTGTGGCAGTTCCTCAAAACACTGAAAATGGATATACCATATGATCCAGTGATTCTACTCCTAGGAATATACCCAAAGGACATAAAAATACTAATTTGAAAGGAAACCTGCACTCCTATGTTTATTGCAGCACTATTTACAATAGGCAAGATATGGGAAGAACCCAAATGCCCCAAAATAGACGAATGGGTCAAAAAGTTGTGGTATGTGTATACAATGCAATATTACTCAGTGATCAAAAAAGACAAACTCATGACATTTGTGGCAACATGGATGGGCCTGGAAGGGATGATGCTAGCTGAAATTAGTCAGAACGAAATAGATAAATACCAGATGGTCTCTTACTCATATGTGGAATATACAGAAACCAAACAAAAGGTCAAGAAAAAGTGAAAACTAGCAAGCCTACCATAGAACTGAGGCATACAGCAAAGGAGGGGGTGGGATGGGGGGGCAAGACAAGGGAGGGATGAACACAAGGGAATATGGTGAAGGTTCACAGGTGATATGGTGGAGAAGAACTATGGGGACTATGACGTAAGAAAAAAATTAATAAAAAATTTATATTGTTTTTATTGAGACACTGTTCATTTATAATACAGTATATGATTTAGGGGTACAGGTTGACACCTCTTCAGCAGTTATGTGCCCCAGTGATCCTCTACCACAGTCCATTGGGCCCCCTCTCCTGTGTGTCCAATAACCTCTTGCCCTCCTTTTCTGGGAGCCTCAGTTCTGTGGTCAGATTTCTAGGCTTTCTTTTGGTTTGGTTTGGTTTGTCAGTTCCCTTGTTTTGTTTCTTTATACTCCTGATGAGTGAAATAATATGCTGCTTGTCTTTATCTGATTTATTTCACTTAGCATCATATCCTCTGTGTCTATCCATGTTGTTGTAAATGGCAAAGGCTTATCTTTTTTTTATAACTGAGTAGTATTGCATTGTGCATACAGACCACATCTTCTTAATCCATTCATCTATACTTGGGCATTTAGGTTGTTTTCATAATTTGGCTATTGTAAATCATGCTACAGTAAACATAGGAGTACACTGATCCCTTTGAATTAGTGTTTTTGCTTTCTCCAGATGGATACCTATGACTGGATTTGCTGGATTATATGGTAGATGTATTTTTACTACAAAATAATGCACTTTTTACTGGACTGTGGTGGAGGATCATTGGGACTTTGCTGGTTGGGGTACAGTAATATACATGTGAAGAGGTGTCAACCTGTACCCCTAAGTTATATAAAGTACTGTAAATGTATATGAACTTTAGAAATTCATCCCAGGATGGTTGCTTCTTACTGGTGATTTATCACTTTTTTTCACAAGTGTTCTGTAGAACTTGAAAATTTTGAACCCCAAATGCTGTAAGGTAGAGATAGGAAACACTTCCATAAAACAACCTCCGAACAATTCCAAAATGTTCTGACCATCATCCTTTCTATCAAAGGTACTACTGACAGGAAATTCTGTGGCTTATCCTTGGACGGTTCCTAATGTCAGATAATGCAAGTGCCTTTCTCTTTGACTAATAGTCATTTTTTACGATTTTTAGTTTTACATGGGAAATATACGGCATCTGGTGAAATGATCTCAGCCTCTCCGAATTTAATTCCTTCCATCAGGGGATCCATGTAGATTTCCACTGACTTCACTTAAAATGCTGTGCATGATTCTCAGATCAAACAGTGCCCCATGGGGTTATATATATCATAAAATAATTTTTCCATGGAGAAGCTTGCACATGAAATATTTACATGCGCCAGTGATGAAGATCCTCCACAATTCTGGTGTACTGGAGGGAAAAACAGCCCTCTCTCCCTGCACTCTCCCCCCAAGTCAAATCTGATGCCTGCTGAATAAAATAAGGAACTTGAATGTATCAATTTTATAGGGTGCCAGGGGAGATACAGTTTTGGAACATACCACAGGACTGGGAGGCCAGTAAAGACTCAAGGAGGAATGCGGGGTGTGGGGGCAGGGAGAGCTGAATTTAAACAAATTAAATACACACACATAAGAGAGAAATGGTACAAATGGCAGACAGTTAGAAGACCAGCAGATTGAAAGATGGCAGTGAACAGGGCTGGGTACAACAAAGCAAGGTTTTCTAAGTGAGCCAACCAAGTTGTGAGTCTTGACTGAGAGATTTGTATCCATGCCATAACAACAAAGGAGAGCTTTGTCAACAGGGTTCTAGGCCCAAAATATAGGTGATCAAGTCAGTAGGCCATGTAGATATGGAGAGGGTAATTCGGCCTGCAGCAAAAAAGTAGCTTGGAGAAATCTAAAGGACTGTAAAGCTCTTTCTAGGAGGTAGCCATGGGCTTGGGAGATAATGGAGATTTGAACTACAAAGGCTCATATACAACATTAAGTTAGATTTAGGGCAAGCTGAGTACTTGTAGCTCATCTGCTTTTTGTCTATTTTTTGTTTATATTTTTGTCTCTGAATGCTTTCTATTACAATAAATATCCAGTACAATATGTGTATATGACTCTTAAATATACTGATGTGCATCTCTAAGGAGGCAGAATGGAGAGGAGAAGGGAAGAACTGAACATAGGCTCCAAATCTGCACACAAGAGAGAAGAACCAATATTTTCATTCTTAAGCTGGCGCATGAGTATTCTAGGTCTGCAGTAATAAAGTACTACCAACTGGGTGACTTAAAGCAACAGAAATTTGTTTTCTGAGTTCTGGATGCTAGGAGTCTGAAATCGGGTGTTGGCAGTGCTGGTTCCTGTTAAGAACACTGTGGGAGGATGTGATCCATGCCGCTCTGCATCATCTGGGGACAGTTGGCAATCCTCGACATTCCTGGCCTCGTAGGTCCATCCCTCCAGTCTTGCCACCATCTTCACATGGCACTTTCCTTGTGCTTCCATGTATTCACATAGGATTTTGACCAAATCAACTCTAGTATGACCTCATCTTAACTAATTACATCTGGAATGACCCTATTTCCAAATAAGTTCATATTCTGAGGTATTAGGGGTTACGAATTCAATGTATCTTTTACAAGGAATGGAATTCAACCCATAGTATAAAGTCAGTGGTGAACACAGAAACCTTGAGGAAGTTGTATCACAGTTGACAGTGAAAGAAACTCACATTTCTGTCCATGAAGGCTTAATTTGGATCTGAAGCTACTATAGTCTCCAATGAGCTGTGATGATTACTCTGTCTCCAACTGTTTATACATGAAAACAAAAATAAGAAAAAACCAGAAAGTAGTTATAGAGGAAAAACAAAAGAAAAAAGCATGAATAGAAAGTAGAGAAAGTTAAGAAATCCCCATAGTCCTATGTCACAGATGTGGTACCAGTTGAATCAAATCCTAATATTCTAATTGGATTTCTGGAACGTCAAAAATAAAGAAAGAAATATACATCTGAAACTTGGGAGACAGAAAAGTCCCTCAACAAAAATCACTGTAAATATTTCAAAAGAATACAGTGCCCGAAGACATTCGGAACAGCCTTAGAATTTTTGTTATCTGTGCAAGCCTACTAGCCGAATTATCACGGTGATGAGACCCGGCTCTGGTAGTGAGCGTTTCACCATTTCTGGCTCACCTGTCCATCCTAGCAGGCTTCTTCCACGAGCAGCCAGGCTCCCAGGCTCCCAGGCTCAACAGGTCCTGCATTATACCTGCAGGCTCTGTGTACACTGTGTACTACATTTTTACCCTCAAGGGTTTAATAGAAATGTAACATCTTGTTCTGCAAGATGAATTTCACTGTGATTTAATAACTAACATACTGCAAGGGAGCCATTATTTAAAGCAGCCTAAGAATGCAAGAACCATTTGGCTGATGAGAATGGAGCCAACTGGGATCAACTACCCTGTCATCATCCGTGCAGCAGAACATAAAATATGGATCAGATGAAAGAAAATGTGCAGGTCAAATGCATTGGGCTGTTCCAAACTGTCACAACTGAAAGATAATGCTCTGCCTGAGTAGAGAGGAAGCAATAAGCAGACACTTTTTAAGCATTTAATGGCAGTCAAACCAAAGCATTTGAACTGAAGCAACTGCCCCAGTTTAATGACTTCATTTCTGTCTTGTAATCAGGGGAAACAAGATGTCAAAAATAATCCATTAAGAAACAGAGCAAGAAGCATGCAAGAACTATATGAAGGGAACTATAAATCTTTACCAAGAACATAAAAGAAGATTTCAATAAGGAGGGACATGATGTGTTTTTAGATTTAAATGCTGTAAAGATGTCAAATTACACTAATCTACAAATTGTACACAATCTCAAAATTCCAGTGGGATATTTTATGGCACTTGATAAGTTGTTCCTCAAATCTATTTGAAAGAGAATGCTTCCAAGTAGAACAATTATGGGATCCAGGTTAACTAAAATGGTTTGGTGGGGAGGGGGGTTACAATATAGGAACAGAGAAATATATCATTGAAACAGGACAAGATTCAGCAACTAATCTTTTACTACAAATGATTTTGACATGCTAAAGGTAGAAATAGTAGGGGAAATAATACTAAGGGGGAAAATGCTCGTCTACTTGGAAAATACCACATTGAGACATTTTATCTAGTTCACATTGTTCATTTTAAAAAATTCAGGTGGATTAATATGCAAAATACATAAGTATTAAAAGGAAATGGAAAATTTTAAAATAATGTAGGGGAAAGGCTTTCCTTCCACACATAAAACCCAGATGCTATAAGCTGAGATGATAGATTTAATTATATAATATTTATAGTGTTCTGTACTCAACAGACATAAAACTGCAAGACATAGAAGAAATCTCTGCATCATGTAACCTAGAGATTAATATTCAGAATATATTAAGACCTCTCACAAGTCAAGTAGAAAATATAAACAATCCAAAAGGAAAAAGCTAAGGTCAAAGTAAGCACTTTAAGCAAAACAAATAATTCACAAAGAAGACACTGAAATGGCCCAAAACCATGAAAATAAATGCCCTATTTCACTACCAATCAAATTAAGCACAATAAAGTATTTTGCCTATCTGATTGGCAAAATTGAATATATTAACACTATTACTGGTGCTATTTCTTAGATATAGGCACTCTCTGTGAGAAAGAATATTCAAAATCTTTCTCAGGAAGCAATTCAGTAATATCAGAATATAAAATGCACATATCCTTTGATTCTGCAATTCTATCCTTACAATTATCTCTTCTAAATGAATTCATATGTACACTAAGTAAACGTACATGGATGTTCATTTCAGTACTGTTTATGATATCAAAAATTCAAGAAAAAATAAAATGGCAATGAATATGAGAATAAACCAACAAATAAAGAGACAGCCCTTAGTAATTTATGTATCAGGCAGGATAAGCTAGGTTATGTTGCCATGAGAAAACTCTCAAATTCTCAATAGGTTAAATAAGAAAGATTTATTTTTCACTCATGGTTCTAGTTCATCCTAGATCAATTAGGTGCTGCTCTGATCATTTAAGCTCTGGGACCCAGGCTGATTTAGCTTCATCTGTGGAGACACAGCCAGCCACTATGACAGAGGGAAAGCTAGAAACTGTGGAATGATAGACACTGAATCTATTTTGAAATGTTCTACTTAGAAGAAACGTGTCCCTTACGGTATCATTTACCAGTTAGCCATGTTAGCGTATGACCCAGAAACCCCAAACTGCTAAGGGACGCATACTCTTAAAGAGGTTCCAGCCACAACACAAAGGTAAAGAAAGCATACTCCTAATAGGAAAGATTTTTTTTTTTAAAGAATTGGAGGGTAGTGGGGAGAAAAGTTGGCAGATGTGGAGAGAAAGAGAGAAGAGAGAGGGAAAGAGGGGAGAGAGAGATATATTGAGAACTCAAATAATAGTTTCCCAATAAAACCCTAAAACTTTCCCATCCCTTCATGGGAAATTGTACAGCCAAATGGGCTTGGTCCAAAGGAGGGGTAGCTGAGGCCCAAAAGCTTGCCATAAGTCTAAGGTACCTGCTGATGGGGAACCACAAGAAAGGGATCAGGCAGGTTGCAGAGATCTGTGATAGAAGGAAAGAACAAAATTCAAAATGTACCACATAATTCACCACGATGTCAAGAAAATAGCTGCCATTGTCTCTGCCAAGAACCAGGAGTAGACTCATGTGATTCTTACATCTCTCCTCTGAGTGTCTCTACATGTATTTCCGTCAAGGGGTCGTCTCCCAGCAATACCAGAATGTAAGTCAAAGCCAGAAAAGCAAGAGCACACACATGTTTAGTTATAAACCAAGCATGGCTCCTTCTGGATTAGTGTTTTTGTATCCTTTGGGTAGATTCCCCAAAGTGGTATTGCTGAGTCGTATGGAAGCTCCATTTTTAGCAGTTCGAGGAATCGCCATACAGCTTTCCATAGTGGTTGGACCAGTTCGCATTCCCACCAGCAGTGTAGAAGAGTTCCTTTTTCTCCACATCCTTTCCAGCATTTGTTGCTGCCTGTATTTTTAATGTGTGTCATCCTTACAGGTGTGAGGTGGCATCTCATTGTGGTTTTGATTTGCATTTCCTTGATTATAAGTGATGTTGAACATTTTTCATGTACCTGTTGGCCATTTGCTTTTCTTCGTTGGAGTAGTGCCTTTTTAGCTCTTCTGCCCATTTTTTGACTGGATTATTGGCTTTGTTTTTGCTGAGTTGTGTGAGTTCATTGTAAATTTTTGTTATCAGTCCTTTATCAGTTGTGTTGTGTGCGAAGATCTTTTCCCAATTGACAGGGTGTCTGTTAGTTTGGTTAATGTCTCTTTTGTTGTACAGAAGCTTTTTATTTTTATGTAACCCCATCTGTTTATCTTGTCATTCACTTCCTTCACTTTGGGGGATGTGTATTTAAAGATTTTGCTGAGATGTATGTCACATAGAGTTTTGTCTATATTTTCTTCTATAAATTTTATGGTTTCAGGTCTTACATGTGGCACTTTTCACAATAGCAAAGGTATGGAAGCAACCCAGATGTCCAAAAATAGATGATTGGATCAAGAAGATGTGGTACATATACACAATGGAATACTATTCAGCTTTCAAAGAAGATAAACATATGCAATTTGCAGTGACATGGATAGAATTAGAGGGGATCATACTCAGGGAAATAAGCGAGAAAGAAAGAAAATTTTCGAATGGTTTCACTTATAACAGGACTATAGGGAAACCAAATAGGAGAGAGACACTCGGGTGGGGGGGGGGCGGAGAGGGAAGGATAAGGGCACAAAATGGAGTAGAAAAGGACACAAAGGACCACGGAGATGATCACGGGTGAATTGGTGGTGGTTACCCAAGGGGAATACAAAATGTAAAAGATATAAATAACAATAAAAATATACATATTAAAAATAAATAAATAAACCAAGCATGGCTGCTTAACTCTGCCTCTAGTTCCCAGCAGTCCCACTCCCCCAACTCAGGAAGTCAGGTTCATGGCATGCTGGGAATTAAAATTCTTGGCTCCTGGTCATCAACATGGCAGTGAAGGGACGTTAGTATCAACTCTCCCAAACGAAAAGCCGCTTATAAAGAGACAGCAGCCAAACCCAGAGAAGATCCTGAAACACTACATAAATCTAATACCCTCACGGGTGAGTAGGACTTGGAAAGAAGCTAAAAAGACTGATTAAGGAGAATAAAGAACTACAAGATTCCCCTCTCCCCTCCCCTCAACGCAAAACCGGAACAGGAGACCAAGACAAGAGGCACCTGAGGAAACCCATAAAATGAAAGGTGGGCAGAGACGTTTCCCTGGGCACGTCAGAGTGATAAACTCGAGACTGTCACCAGCAGTCCCTCCAGGGAGCAACAGAGCCCTGGAGTGGGCAGAGTGCACTGGGGAAGTTGGTGGGACATGGAACAAAGCCCTGGACAGCCGTGGTGTGGCCCCTCCCCCCACCTTCATTACAGAGCCAGCACTCTAGCTCCCCGCTGGAACAGAACTCTGGGGTAGTGGTCTACCCACCCCTCCAGTAACACTATTAATATCTAACCACTGGAGGAACCACGGAGGAAAAAAAAAAAACAACTCCCAGCTACAGGTGTGGGAGAAACACAGGACAAAAGCCACACACTGCAGGAATTTTCTGTCCTGCCCTGTGCAAGAGAGGGAGAGCTCCCGGGGCAGTTCCACTGTGCCACTCTGAGCCAGAGAACTACGGCGGGAGGTGGTCAGCTTCACAACCCACAGATAAAGACTGTGGGCTAGGCTGCCGCATCTGCCCTCCACGCAAGGGAGAAGCGCGGAACAAAAGCCGCGCTCAGTTGGCACTTCCTGCTCTGCCCCGCACAGAAGAGGGGCCCAGGTCAGGGCAACCCCACCGTGGCGCGCCAAAGCCCTCCAGACGTGCAAGCCCCACACCGCTGCAACCCCGCCCTCCAGCCATGCCCCCGCCCTCCAGATGCATGCGCGCGCCCCACGCTGCTGTGACCCCGCCCTCCAGCTGTGCACGTCGAGTGGCCGCCCTCTAGACACGCACCCCTCGCCGCCTGGCCGCTGCTGCTGACATGCAGCTCGCGCCCTGTGCCGTCCCCCAGTCACGCGCGTGTGCCCCGTGCCACTGACCTACAGCCGTGCGCGCGCAGCCGCGTCCCCGCCCTCCAGCTGCGCCCAAGCCACCGCCGCCCTCTAGGCGCGCGCCCCTCGCTGCCGCTGCTGACCATCAGCAGCACGCACGCGCCCCACGCAGATGCTGCTGACCATCAGAAGCACGCATGCGCCCCACGCCACCCTCCAGTCACGTGTGTGCGCCCTGTGCCGCCGACCTACAGTCTTGCACGCCACCATGCCCCCAGCCTACAGGCGTGCGAACCGCCATGCCCCCGCCATCCAGCCTTGTGCAACCAGCTGCCGCAGCCTCCCAGGCATGTGAGAGGCGCTAGGGTCTGCAAATCCACGACAGAGCTTGGAACAGCTGGAGATTCCTGGCAGGATCCGAAGCTACTGCTGCCTGAGGCAACACACAGCCACCTGCTCCCATCCCCCTCCCCCACTGTAAAGTGGAGGCGACCTGATAGGGGTGAAATCAGAGGTGCAGAGGTGCAGGGACGGCCTTGGAAAACTACTCCCCACCAGACCCGACATTAAAAGCTGTGATAGCCTCTAGTAAACTCTGGAGGAAATAGGGGGAGAGAAAGAACAGGAAGAGAGAATATAAGCAGTGACAGAGACAGAAATAAACCTGAAGGCAGCAGCATCTGACGCCTGAAAGGGGACAAAATTGCAGCAGTGGGGCCACCCAAACACCCCAAGACCTCAGGGGCAAGACTACAGAAGACCTCCTAAACTAAACCTACAACTGCCATCTCAGCAGGAACCACTAAAAGAAAAAATCTTAAAAATTCATCCTCCCTAGCTTACAAGGATCTAGAGCAAAACAGCCACAGACCCCAGTACTGGGGTTCTTGGAACTGAGTGGAACTAGCTCTAAGACCACCAACCACCAC